>CM052669.1:2363219-2404710 GCA_028533165.1 Leontopithecus rosalia
ATTCCTGTGTGTACACGTGCGTGTGCATGTGTGTATGTCTGTGTATTCCTGTGTGTGTACGCGTGTATGTGTCTGTGTATTCCTGTGTGTACACATGTGTGTCTGTGTATTCCTGTGTGTACACGTGTGTGTACATGTGTGTATGTGTATTCCTGTGTGTACACGTGTGTGTGCATGTGTATGTGTGTGTATTCCTGTGTGTACACGTGTCTGTGTATTCCTGTGTGTACACATGTGTGTCTGTGTATTCCTGTGTGTACGTGTGTGTACATGTGTGTGCACATGTGTGTCTGTGTATTCATGTGTACACATGTGTGTGTTCCTGTGTGTACACGTGTATGTGTGTCTGTGTATTCCTGTGTACACGTGCGTGTGCATGTGTGTATGTCTGTGTATTCCTGTGTGTGTACACGTGTATGTGTGTCTGTGTATTCCTGTGTGTACACATGTGTGTCTGTGTATTCCTGTGTACGTGTGTGTACATGTGTGTGCACATGTGTGTCTGTGTATTCATGTGTACACGTGTGTGTTCCTGTGTGTACACGTGTATGTGTGTCTGTGTATTCCTGTGTGTGTACACGTGTGTGTATTCCCGTGTTTGTACACGTGTGTGCATGTGTGCATGTGCCGGTGTGTTTACAAAGTGTTCTTATACAGAGAATACATGAGATTTTCAGAAGAGGAGGATCATTATCAGTGTACTTTGCAGGTGGTTAAAAGCCTGCCGTCTGAACCGGGAAATGAGGAGAGTGAGGGAACAGTCCTCTGTGTCATACGGGGTGGTCAGGACCCTCACCCTCCTCCGAAAGCGGGAGGCGGAGAAAGAGGTTGGCAGGACGCCCCCAGGCCTGCGGCCCTTTACAACGCCAGGGCCCTGGTCTACACGGTGCTCCCTCAGGCGGCCACCTCGGACACGTTAATCATGGGTGGCCGGTGGCCTCTCGCTGGGTCTGAAAAACGTCTCACAAATGGAGGCTGAAACTAGATTCAGATCTTGAACTGACTCACACAATCATATTTCAAAGCTAGGGTTTGAGAGCCTGCATGTTTTAACTAAAAAGAAGGAAACCATAAATATATTATTTCAAAACCCAGACACCGCCTACCACATTTCGGTTATATTCCAATTTTGGTAGAACCCACATTAAAATGAGTTAACCAGTGAGCTGCATACTATCTAGGTGATTTTAGTGGAAAGAGTAGGAAAATCAGCCAGATCTCCCGGGCAGAATTTTGAATACTTCTTATGCAGGTCAATCATATTTCTGAGATGACCTTTTCTCACTTAGATCTTAGTTTCATCTCACAAGACCTTTGCCCCTAATGTCTTTTCTCTAAGTTGGTTTTCAGTGTGCACAGCATTGGCGATTGACAAGTGTTATGAGCAGCAAGCTGGGTCCATGGCTCATGCTTTTAGTCTTAGTACTTCGGGAGGCTGAGGCAGAAGAATCGCCTGAGGCCAGGAGTTCAAGATCAGTCTGGGCAACACGGTGAGACCCTCACCTCCACAAAAAATTTAAAAAGTAGCCAGGTCTGTTGGTGTGCACCTAGAGTCACTGAGCACAGCACACTTATACTCAGGGGCCTGAGGTGGGAGGATCGCTTGAGCCCAGAAGTTTAGGGGTACAGTGAGCTATGTTTACGCCACTGCACTCCAGCCTGGACAGCAGAGTGAGACCCTATCTATCCAACAAACAAACAAATAATAATAAAGTAAAATTTAAAACAGCAACGCCTCCTTTGAGTAATGCTAAGTCTTCGATATTATGCACTGAAACATTATTTTTAAAGTTACATCAAAAATGCTGCTAACGTTAGGTAATTTTTTCTTGTATCTTCACTTTTAAACATATTTCATCTCACCAGTCCAAATTACAAGGGAATACTTGAACTATGTTTTTGGCATTTTTGCAGAGAACACATATGATATCTCATTAGCACACAGTAAGTACCCCAGACTAATCAGCCACTAAGAATCCTAGTTTACGCAATGATGCTCACATTCAGCGTGCAGTTATCAACGGATGTTTGAATCGATTATGTGAGAGAAGGGTTGAGTTTTTCATAGAAATGAACATCTCTAAGTTAATACCTCCTCTTGAACTGCCTAATACAGACAGGAGAGAAGCTTCCAGAAGGACAGCATGTTTCTCCCCTCTGTAAACATCCAGGGTGGGAATTTTAAAACTCAGTTTGTAAAAGCAGCAGCCACATGTAATCTTCGCTGGTTTTTCTTTACAAACATTTGTCTTCCTTCACTTCCCTGGACAAACACGTTGATACATGTTGAACATGGTGTACATAGTCTCATTGCAATGCCCTATTCCATATAACGCCATTTTCTTTTAGAGATCCTCCTTCTGGGAGGCTTGGCTGAGCTGAGCATGCACCCTGCAAGGTGCCAGGATGCTGAGGAGCCACCATAAGATGATGTCACAAAAAGCTACCAGCGAGTGAGTAACGGAGGAGCAGCATCCTGGGGAGAGGCAGAGAGGAGGCAGGAGGAGCTGGTGATGAGGCCAAAAGCGCAATCCCAGGGGGAAGAAAGAGACTCTGCTGACAATGCCTGGATGCCCATGGTTTCTCTTACAGAGGGACAAGTGACGCCAGCAGAGGGACAAGTGACACTAGCAGAGGGAGAAGCGATGCCAGCAGAGGGACAAGTGACGCCAGCAGAGGGACAAGCGACGCCAGCAGAGGGACAAGCGAGGCCAGCAGAGGGACAAGCGAGGCCAGGAGAGGGACAAGTGACGCCAGCAGAGGGACAAGTGACACTAGCAGAGGGAGAAGCGACGCCAGCAGAGGGACAAGCGAGGCCAGCAGAGGGATAAGCGAGGCCAGAAGAGGGACAAGCAAGGCCAGGAGAGGGACAAGTGACGCCAGCAGAGGGACAAGTGAGGCCAGCAGAGGGAGAAGTGACACCAGCAGAGGGAGAAGTGACACCAGCAGAGGGAGAAGTGATGCCAGCAGAGGGACAAGTGAGGCCAGCAGGGGGACAAGTGACGCCAGCAGAGGGACAAGTGACACCAGCAGAGGGAGAAGTGACGCCAGCAGAGGGACAAGCGAGGCCAGCAGATCGAGTGTTGTGCACCCATCATACCTCAGCCAAAGCTGCAGAGCCTTCGCTGCGTGACCCATCTGGGAATGGGAGTGACAACTGACTGTGGCTCCCTTGGATGCTGTCTCGGCTGAGGCCATGGGATGGGGACATGAAAGCAGAGCTGAGCGTCGGCCTCTGACAAGAGCAGAGCGGGAGCTTTCCATGTACCACCATCAACCAAATCACCACTCCCTTCCACGGGTTTCTGTAAACCAAGGACATGAGGAAAGGAGGCTACAAAATGTTCCATCAAATTGTACTCAGCTCCAGGGAATTCCCCTTAGACTTCACAGCCCAAAAATGTGGATTTGATAAAGGAAATGATATCATTTCTGGGGTAGTGATTTTCAACCAATTTTTAAGTTTATAATGACAATAATAAAGACACTAGACCCAGTCTTTTGCTAGACATGGGAAATCATCTGTCTTGGTGAAATGTTTACCACCCACGTAAATACTGAACATTAGCAAGCATTTTCAACCTTTTTTTTTCCTTTCTGAGAAAGGATCTTGTTGTGTCTCCCAGGCTGGGGTGCAGTGGTGTGATCACGGTTCTCTGTGACCTGGAACTCCTGGGCTCAAGTGATCCTCCCACCACAGCCTCCTGAGTAGCTAGGACTACAGGCACGTACCACCATACCTGGCTAATTTTTGTATTTTTTGAAGAGATGGGGTCTCACTATGTTGCCCAGGCTGGTCTCAAACTCCTGGGCTCAAACAATCCTCCAACCTCAGCCTCCCAAAGTTCTGGGATTACAGATGTGAGCCACCAGGCCTGGTCCTAAATGTTTACTACTTTCAAAACTTATTATGAATATCTTGCTCCTTCCACTGCTTCTCAATAACTTTATAGTACAGTCCTGTGTCACTTAGTGAGAGGAATACATTCTGAGAAATGCATTCTGAGAAAAGCCAATCACCTCCCGTGGCCCCTGCTCCAACACTGGGATGACAATTAGACAGGAGATTTGGGTGGGGACACACACCAAACCGCATCAGTGGCTGTGCTGGCTCCCCTGGTCATTGCCCTGGATGCTCAGAGCCCTTCCTCCTCTGATGGGCGGCCTCCAGACGACCCTTCTGGTCTTAGGCCTCTGGAGAGTGAAACTGGCCACCCGTCAACATCCCAGGAAGAAGGCTGGGAGGTCCCGCAATGGCCTTCTACATGGTCAGGGTGAAATTAACCCCCTGCAAAGATACCTTCAAATGTAGTAAGAAGAGGCATTAACCGCAAAGTTCAGGCCGACAGATCTTCAAGGGAGGCAAGGTCTTCATCTACAGCTAGGGAAGACATGGATGAGATTTTGCCAGAATCTCCAACACTCGGTGTACTGAGAAGAGAGATACTGCTGTTATCTTCTGTGAATCTCTTGTGGGGTGACACAAAACACGAAAGTCAAGTGGCTCTTCCCTGAAAACGTTCTTCACTCTTGCAGCCAATCGCAGCACAGATTATTCTCCACACCCCTCCTTTCTCTTCCCCAGGAGATGCATCGCCCGTTTGAAATAACCTCTCATACAAAGACTGGAACAGCCAGGAAGTGTGTGGCGGAGGGCGTTTGATTGCTGGTTTCTGTCCTCGTGTGTTCAGAGGCTACTCTGTGCACGCTGGGAACATGCCCTCCTGTCTGAGAAAAACCTGGACTTGCCTGTTCTGAGATGACTCTGCCCTGACTGGGCCACTCGGTGCCCCGAGGCTTGTTCATGGATCATACAGCTGGTGAAGGAAGCCGGGGGCTTGCACAGCTGAGAGGAAGAAAGACGGGCAGGGTGAGGGCGGAATTGATGGTGTCTTAGTCCCTTTCACATGGCTACAAGGGAATAACCGAGGCCGGGCAACGTAAAAGGAAAGGAGGTTTACTTTTGCTTCTGGTTCTGCAGGCTGTACAAGCACATCACCAGCACTAGTTTCTGAGGAGGCCCAGGAAGCTTTCAACCACGGCAGAAGGTGAAGGGCAAGCCCACGTCTCCCATGGCAAGAGACGGAACGAGAGAGACAGGAGGAAGTATCAGGCTCCTTTAAACAACCAGCTCCCGATTGAACTCAAAGCAAGAACTCATCCATGCCCAAGGGGAGGGCATCAAGCCATTCATGAGGGAGTCACCCCCAGATGATCCACACATCCCCCCCCAGGCCCACCTCCAACACGGGGGGCACAGGACCATGTTTCAACCTCAGATTTGGAGGGACGCATCCCCACCATGCCAGCCGGCAGTAATGCAATGCCCACAAACAGCTGCGGGAACCCTGAGTGGTGTGCCTTGGTGTGACCGGGTGGCACGCTGCCACTTCTGCTGCCACTTCGGTCCCCCCCCAGCTCCCAAGCCCTGGAAATATATCAGGACGTGCATGGAAGGAAGACCCACGTGAGCATATGGTAGCACACCAGGTAAGAGAAGGCCCAGCTCTGGGGAGGCAAGGATGACCTCAAGGTTTCTCACCCGGCTCCATCTCTGAGAACACAGGGCACCAAGGCCACAGTGAGACCTCAGCCCTGGAACTGGGGGAACCCAGAAGGGGACAAGACGAACCTGGTCTTCCCCAAAACTGCTCATGCTTTAAGTTCTGAGAGGGACCTTTGTGTCGCCATGATCTGAAGAAGAGCATCCCAGTCCTGAAGGCCAAATATTCCCAGGTGAACACAGCGCTGGCCACCTGTCATCACGCCCTCCTCATGCCCAGCCCCCCAAGCCACAGAGGCCAGCAGACCCTGGGGAAAGCCCTCGAGGCTGCTGAGATCATGCATCAGAGAGGGCACAAGGAGCTATGTTAGTTCAATCTCTTGCTGTTGTAAAGAACTACCTGAGGCTGGGTAACATATAAAGAAAAAAGGTCAAATTGGCTCACCGTTCTGCAGGCTGAACAGAAAGCATGGCTGGGAGGCCTCAGGAAGACAAAGGGGAGCCGCCACTTCTTCCATAGCCGGAGCAGGAGAAACAGAGCGGGGGGGGGGGGGGGCAGTGGCACACACATTTAAACAACCAGGCCTCATGGGAACTCTCACTACCATGAGAACAGCAAGGGGGAAATCCACCCCATGGTCCCATCACCTCCCACCAGGCCCTCCTCCAACACTGGGGATGACAATGAGACATGAGTCAAGCCACATCAGTGGCTGTGCTGACTCCTGTGGTCCACGCCCTGGATGCTCAGAGCCCTTCCTCCTCCTCTGACGGGCGTCCTCCAGACGACCCTGCTGGCCAGCGGAGCCTGGAGAAACCAAGGCACTCACACCTGAGAAGCTTCAGGCTCCTTCTCCTGTGACTTACAGCGGCGGCAGGGCCTGCTGTCAATGGCTGAGGGACAGCTCCCGAAAGCAGCCACGACGAGTCCTATTTTTCGACTGTCTGTCATGGTGACTAATCACAGCTCCTGGCTCTCTTCTCCACCTCATTTTCAAGTGACTTCTTTTTTTCTGTAATTCATAAATCCTCACTTTCATATGAGGTCTCTGTATGATACTTTATCATATGCCTTTTGAACGCCTTGGCAGAAAATATCACCCATGTCCTGGGCTTCTTTCTCTCAGCTCTTTCTTCAGTAATGGAATCAATTTTTTAAAGAGGGAGATGCACAGCGGGGCAGGGACAGACTTTGCCTCCCTCTGAGGATCTGGGAGCCCTTGATGCCAAGCCTGTGTAGCTCACCGCATCCTCTGCCTCCCGTGAAAGGAGAACATACATTCCAGATTCTTCCTGCAGTGCAAACCTCCACTTCCACGAAACCTTTTAACCGTTACTTCCCCAAATATTCTCTATTCCAAAGTGGTGGGAAGCATGCGTGGCCTCTATGTCATGAAAACAGGGAGACATAGAGAAAAGGCCCCCATGGCACAGGCCCCTGCAAGGCTGAGCTCCCATCTCTTCCATTGTCCTTCCCGAGGAGCAAAGGGCTTCTCCCCAGCAGCTGTGACCGGAAGATCACAGCCTGGGCTTCCCTGTCCTCCATCCTGGGCCCTTCCAGCCCCTGTCACAGGCAGAGGTGGGAACTGAAACTCACAGCTGCCAGGAGTCGAGGACAAAACAAAGGATCACATGGAACCCTTTCGGTTCCTCGACTCCTAGGATTCCATGGCTCTGCTGCCAGCACCGCCCTCAGATGGTTTTGCCATTCCCCTGTGTCATCCATGAATGGAAGGAACTCAGTGGGCACTGTCCTGAGCACTAAGGAGGTGCCCAAGGAAAGAGACCAAAGCTCACACCCTCAAGGAGCTCAGGGAAATGCCAGAGACGGGAGGGGATGACAAACTCAACAGCAGGTGCCAGGAGAGGTCTCCAGGGTGCCCCGGGAAGCCCACGCTGGGAAATGCAGCCTGGCCTGGGCTGAGGACTGTGGCTCGCAGAGGGATCACTGCTGCTGCCTCCCTCTTAGCCCAGTTCTTTCTGTTCTTCACCATCTCCAAGTGCAAGCAAGCTCTTCCCTGACTCTCCATCCACCCAGGACAGTTGCCTCTGCATCCAGAAACCAGCCAAGTTCACATTTAATTCACTTAGATTATCTCACACTTTAAAAAAAACATGAAGAGCCAAATTCACTACCTGGTGAAAAGACTTAAGGGATTTTTTAACATTCTTTATGTTTTTATGTGCCTAAGTTTTGTCTCATTAACATTCTTTAAAAATAGCTTCTACTCGAGCCTTTCCATGGACTGGATAGGAGTCCGTGACAATGGCACAGTGATTTGGGGGCCGATTTTCCTTAAATACCTCTCCCAAGAGATACGCTTTTGCTCCTTGGAAGCTTCAGGACGCGCTAGTCTGAACAAGCTGCATAAATGGAGAAATTCTTACCGTACGGCGTGGTCTGGTGTCTGCCTGATCAAGCCTCCTCAGTGGCTCGTGGTTCTCACTGATTGGGTCTTCTCAGAGAGATCTCCTGTCACAGCGGGGGACCTTCAGGGGGCCTCCCATCAGCCCTGCCTGTGCTTCCTTTATTAAACCCCTTTGTTGCAGCTTTATTATTTAGCTGTAAAAATCAGTGTGACCTAAAGCTGAAGCTATAAGCTGCAGAGAACTTTTAAAAAAATCATTTAAACTGCATTTTCAGGCACTGGAGGATTTAGAACGCTGGGGACTTGTAATGACAGAAAATAATACTCTAGCCCTTGTTTCAATTTTCTGCTTAACCCTGGTGTCCAAGGAAAAAAAAAGTCTGTATTTTTCTCAAGTATTGTTACTGGATTAGTGAATTTTCATACCGCTATGAAGAAATACCCAAGACAGGGCAATTTATAAAGGAAAAGGGGCTTAATGGACTCACAGTTCATCGTGATCTGTCCCAATGACATATTCCCAGCAACTGATTCCACAAGCAGCATAATTAAGTAGCAAAAAATGTTCAATAAAGAATGTAGGTGCTCACTCTTGAGTTTTAACCCTTTCGGCACCTGCAATCCTCTTCATTATTGATATAGGTGTGTATTAGTCCATTTTCATATTGCTATGAATAGATGCCGAGACTGGGTAATTTATCAAGAAAAAGAGGTTTAATTGACTCACATTTCATTAAACTGGCTGGGAGGCCTCACAGTCATGGCAGAAGGTGAAGGAGGAGCAAAGGCAGGTCTTACATGGCATCAGGCAAGAGAGCGTGTGCAGGGGAACTGCCCTTTATAAATCTATCAGATCTCGTGAGACCTAGTCACTATCACAGAACAGCACAGGAAAACCCATCCCCATGATTCAGTCACTTCCCACCAGCTCCCTTCCATGGCATGTGGAGAGTATGGGAGCTACAACTCAAGAGGAGATTTGGGTGGACACAGCCTAACCATATCAGTTACTCTATGAAATTTTTGTTTCTAAATCTTCAACTATCTCTGAAAATGATAAATTAGTTATTTAGAACATTTAACATATATGTCTGGAAATAAATAAACTTTTCCAGAAAATCTGTCACATATTTAGCTTAGTGAAATTAGCATGAACCAGAGAGTAGTTAAGCCTAGACCAGTGTTCTCCCAAGGGTAGCCTGTGATGCATGCCTCTCCCTGTCACCTCTGTGCCTACCGTGATCTTCAGAATGGCTGGCTCTGGAGTGGAGCTGGAGTTGAACAGCTGTGCAGAAGACCCACGTGCTGCTGAAGTTTGCAATGCAGAGGCCCCTGCCCAAGCTGAGTTCTTTCACAGTGTGTCTAGAAAAGGAAAGAAAAATTGTGAACTAGTAAGACTCTGGAACTTTACATACAATCTGGAAAACATCATAAGAACAAAGGTAATTTGCCTGGAAGCCCTTTACTTCTGCTTGACTCAGGTGGAAGCAGACCCTCTGTGAATGAGGCCTGGTGTATTTATGGTAATTGCACCCCATTTTGGATCTCCAGAAAAAAAATACCGAATGTGTGGGGAGATGATATGCAAGTATCTTTAAGATGCAAATTTAAGGAGACTTGATTGACAATAACAAAACATGGCAGAGATGATGTGGAAATATAAAGGAGTAGAAGGGTGTGGAGGTGGTAAGCCTGGGAAGCAAATCACCATTTGAGAGATGGAGGGGCCAGAGGGATCCTGGGTCTGGGTAGAGGCCACAGAAGAGGACCAGATTTGAGAGTGTCCAGCCTTGAACTTGTAGGTGGCTGGAGATGGAGTCTTTCCTTGGTCTGATGGACCCAAGATGGAAGCTCTGAAGACATGATGGGTGAGAGCAGAGACAGGAACTTCTGAGTTGGGCATCAGTCAGCTCTTGGAGGGACAGTGTGCTTCCAGCCCAGAGCAGGGAGCTCATGCCAACCTTTCAGTCACTGGGCAAGAAGGAGCAGGTTGGCAGGAAGAAAATTGGAACTTATTAAGAATCAGATTTAAGTACAAATTTGGGTTTAGGTCAATCCTCACAATAGTGGCAGCAAAGATTCTGTATGGTCTCAGCAGTGTATCCACACAGAGAAAGAACACAATTGAACAAAACAAGAGTGAAGCTGGGGGGGGGGATTGGAGGGGAAAAAATTGAACTTCAAATTTTATTCTATTTTTTGCTTTTTATTTACACCCCAGTGTCCACCAGTGAAAGTTTCAGATTGTACTCATTTTAATCTGAATTCATAATTTACAGACCTCCAACAATCAGAACTTCAATTTACAAACCATATTTCTTTAAAGGCACCCCCACTTTTCCAGACATTCAGAAGTAACGCACCGGCTTTCACATTGACGTATCACCTATCTTTCCTGCCCTCCCAGCATCAAACCCGTTACCCCTTATAAAAGGCGTTCGCGGTAGTGATATGCCTTCCACTTCTCGCTGGCCTCCCTGCCCTGGCCAGCTCCATCTTCCCTCCAACATAAGCATCCATGGTCATCTCCAGTGCAGTCTGCAGAGCATGTCAGATTAACCTTTTTCTACTCACCACAACCTCCACCTCCCAGATTCAAGTGATTTTCCTGCCTCAGCTACCTGAGTAGCTGGGATTACAGGTGCACACCACACGCCCAGCAAATTTTTGCATTATTAGTAGAGACAGGGTTTCACCATGTTGGTCAGGCTGGTCTCAAGCTCCTGACCTCATCATCTGCCCACGTTGGCCTCCCAAAGTGCTGAGATTACAGGCGTGAGCCACCGCACCTGGCCAGGATTAACCTTTCTAAAAGACCTCCCTGATCAAGAGAGTCCCGTCTAATCACCAGCTGCCTGGCCAATACCATTGTCGTACCCAGTTACCCAGCTTAGCTTCCAGGGCATCCACCCGAATGCTTCCTCGCCAGTACATATTCCAAAACGTGGCCCATCTCAAGCAGTTCATCCTCGCGGCTGGTCTAAGCAGCGCCTTTCAGTCGCCCATCAGCTCTGCTTTTTGCCAGGAAGTCCTGCCCATGCTCTGGGATTTGGTTCCTGGAGCCACTCCCCGCTCTCAGCTTGGGTTCTAGTCTTGCAAAATCCCCTTCTCTCCAAGGTTCCCTTGAATTCCTCCCTTTGCTTTTCTGACTTCCCATTCCTGAAAGTCCCATCCTAGCTTCTGTTCCTCTGCCTCTTCCAAAGACCTTCATGCCCTCAACTCTTCTTTACTCACCAGGTTTCCCCCTAACCCTGTGATGTTCATGATTCTCACGTTCTCTTCCTCATCCTCCCCCATTAGCACTCTTCCATCTTAGCCCTGTGTTACTGGCATTTTATCAAACGGCGTGATAATTGTGGTGATTTTACATTAGAAGTGTTTTACAAAGCTACACCTGGCACATGGATTAAACACGGATGAAGACACACCTGGAATGCTTCCTGCCCTCCCAGCTCTGCACTCCCAGGAGAAAGGAGAGGATGGGTTGACTCTGTCAGGGAGTCCAGGAAGCGTAGGGATGGTGAAGAAGCTGAGGACGGGAACTCTGTCCCGGACAGTCCTGCAGCCAGACAGTGCTCCTTGTCAAAGCCCCTTTGAATCACTGAATGCTGGAACTTGTCCACTTTCTGTCCTTTCTGCACTTGAACCCCCCACTGACTTCACAAGGACTGAGGTGAGTCACACGAGCCAGTGCAGCAAGATGAGGTGACAGGAAGGAGACAAAGTCGCCCTCCAGAGTCCAACCTTCCATCTCACCCAGCAGGATGACTTCTCTTCTGCTCTGTCCTTGATCCTCAAACTTTCTCCTAGTGCGGTTTCCTCCCCGCCCCACTCTCGGCTGATGACTGTGGCTCCCACCTCACTGAGAAGCAGGAGCCATTTGGAGACCCGGTCAACGCCCTCCCCACACCCACAGCCTCCCAGCATGTCCCTGGGCTCCATGCCTCATGCTACGGACGAGCCCCTCAGTTTCCCAGCTGAGGATGACTCCTCCCATCTGTGTAGCTCAGTCAAGAGCAGCACGTACCCATCACCCCCGCTCCCTCACCTCAGAAATCTCCTTTGCACTGGTCATGCCTTCAGCATCTTAAAGAATGTCTCTCTTCATCTCACTCCCCCTTTCTTACCACTCTCACCCCATTTCCTTGCTCCCAATTTAAACAATGATCCTCCCTGGAGAGGTTCTCCTTGGGTGTCTCTGATCACCCTCCTCCCTTTTTTCTTTAAACCTCTTAGTCCAGCACTCCCTCCCTGCCACCTTCTCAGTGAGACCCACCCGACCGCCTGCTCCAGAACCGAGATCCACCAGGGCAACCCTCCCTGCACACCCAACCCCCAGCGCCACTTTCTTTCACATAGAACTTTCCTCCATTGAACATACTGTGCATTTTTTTCTACTAGGTTGAATTTCATTCATCCATCCCCAGTACTTCAGGAAGTGGCTGAAACAATAGATTATTTCAGTTAACAAACACCAGGCTGAAGAATAAATGCCCCGATCTTGTTCAGCCCCCATCCCATTCATTAAAACATCCCATCGAAATCCATATTCTAGGCCAGGTGTGGTGGCTCACACCTGTAATCCCAGCACTTTGGGAGGCTGAGATGAGTAGATCACAAAGTCAAGAGATCAAGACCATCCTGGCCAACATGGTGAAAACCATCTCTATTAAAAATACAAAAATTAGCTGGGCATCGTGGTGCATACCTGCAGTCCTAGCCACTTGGGAGGCTGAGCCAGGAGGATCGCTTGAACCCAGGAAGTGGAGGTTACAGAGAGCAGAGATCGCACCACTGCATTTCAGCCTGATGACAGAGTGAGACTCCATCTCAAAACAAACAACCAACATCCATATTCTATAATAAACAGTGCAATTACCAAGAGAGGCAGAAAGAAAGTTGGGAGCATTACTAATTAGACTGTAGGATTCCAGGACCCCTGGGAGATTGCAGGTTGTGAGTACCTCAAGTCTATTCATCTGGATGGTGATATTCTGGGACAAGTAGGTCTCATACCAAGTGGATTAGGGGTCGCAAGTCAACTAAGCCCCTCACACGACAAACACAATCCACGAAGAAATTCTTCCTGCACGTGCAATGGAGTGCTGTTCACCATCAGAGTAGACCTTAGTTCACAGACTAAGATTTCAGAGAAGCTTCCCGGCAAGAAGAGAGGAGAGAAGTCACGGCAAAGACCCCCGCTCCTTTCTTTGGGGATTCACTGCGGCGTTTCTGACTCTGTTTCTGGGCTCTCTCGAATAGACCAGGACTGTGCGGGTGTAACACGGGTCTGTTTATTCTCTCACCCAAGCAGCAAACACCAAAGCGTGGAGGACTCAGAAATGCAGAGAAGCCCCATCTAATCAGGCCTGTCCCATGGTGGAACCACTCAGCCTCCCGTTTGTAAACAGGCTAAATGGGTAATGAGTTTACAACTTGTTTATTGAATAAACAATTGTAAAAGCACCAAAGCACCAGGGGCCTGACATCCTCCTTACACTGATACAAACTGCTGTCTTTCTATTTTTGCTTCTGTTCCTATTCTTTATTATCCTTTCTAGAGTTGGAATAAACGCCAGAGGACACCTTGGTTTTAACTAAAAATTACTCTACTTCTATAACACTTACGCTAAACAGGGAAAATAATAGGAAGAGATGCTCACATTTTCCACGCGTACTCCAGGAGTTGTAAGACAAGAAACACATGTTCACTGCAGGGATAAAAATGTCTTTGCAATAATTAGCAACCGTAGCATTGCCTTTGAGGGTAACTTCTGGACTAAATATTCCATAACGGTGGTGCTTCTTGTTTTTATCCCAGACAAATCAGAAACAGGTACCACTGAGCCTGCTATTCTGAGGCACAATGGGGACCCCAACTGTGCAATAGAAACAGACCGACTGGATCCCCAAAACAGGACTGGCATGTGGAGAGTGACTTGGAATCTCCTCTAAAAGTGGAATTTCCAAACTAGAGGTACCATAAAGCCATTCTTCACAGAACAGTTATCTGGAGTGTGAATTCGCTTCTTTTACTCATGCTCGGCATGCTTTCTGTCTTCTGCCAATCCCTGGCACCAAAGAGACATTTTTCTGGGTTTAACTTATGGACTTCATATTATGAAACCATAGCTGTATGTGCTTTTCTCAAACTAAACACCACCCACTGGAAAGTTTCGGATCTCTCCTCCCTTCCCAGTTGAGAACTATTAATTAAACCAGAGATCACACACATTAGAAAACCTCCCATTGACCTGGGCCCTTCTGTACATGATTGAATCAGGGACACCCACTCATTGTTGGTCACAGTAACTTATGGATACCTGCATATAAATAACATTCCACCCGAGGGGGTGTGAGGATAGAAGGGAAGTGAAGACGCTTCCAAGCTCTAAGGAACTAACCCTCAGCTTAGGGCCAGACACACACCACTGACAGAGCAGCTTAGAGCCCCACAGCACCCAGAGGGACAGAGAAGAGCAGGTGCAGCACAAGCTGATCACAGGACAGGGCCTCCCTCCGCAATGCTGACACGCCAGACCATGCTTCCTTCCTCTCTCCTTCCCTCCACCCCACTGGGCTTCGACTTGCCGGATTACTGACCGACTCTCCCGCTGTCCTCTCTGCGTCCATCCCCCTGGCTCTGCCGGCTCTCCACTCTTGCTTCCAGTGTGGAGCTTCTGAAATTCAAGCCTGATCGCACGGCCTCACGGCTTAACACCCCTCCTTTTCTCCCCTGCTGCCATGAGAGATAAAAAGTCCTATGTCTAGGTGGGGTGGATCTCATGCCAGTCGACTCCTATGAGAAAACAACAGCCTGAGCTCAATCACAACTAGCGAGGAACCCTCGGCCTCGTGCTGGAGGGACAGCGTGGAGGGAGGAAAACTGGCCTAAAGGAGGTCACAGCGACGCAATGCCTGTCAAATACTGTTGCGGAAACATCTGGACCTATGATGGCCACATTCTTTTTTTATTTCTCAAGAAATAGTAGTAATCTGAACTTTTAATTTAAAATATCTAGAGTTTTTAAAAGTTGAAAGTTAACTAAATAAAGCTAAAATACTAGAAGTTAACTTTAAACATGCAAACAAATGACACCTGTGGGTCAGATTCCTGGTTTGTTACCTCTAACCTGCAAAAGTCAGTCAGATGATGTTAGTACACGCCCCACTCCCGCAAGGCCTCAACGGCCTTTCCTCATTTGATGCCAGCCAGATGCTCAGAATCTGCTAACCCAGCACCATGTGTACAGATACAGTCACACACACACACACACACACACACACACAATCACACAATTACACACACAAACATAATCCCATACACACAATCACACAATTACACACACAACCCACACACAATTACACAATCCCACACAAACACACAATCACACACACACAATCTCACACAATCACACACAATCTCACAACCACACACACAACCACAGACAATCTCACACAGACAATTACACATACACAATCACACAATTACACACACAAACATAATCCCACATAGTCACACACACAATCACACAATTACACACACAACACAACCCACACACAATTACACAATCCCACACACACAATCACACAATCTCACAATCACACACAACCACACACAATCCCACACAATCTCACAGCCACACACACACACAATCTCACAACCACACACAATCACACAATCACACATACAATTACACACACAAACACAACCCATGCACACAATTACACACACACACACACACGATCCCACACACACAATTACACACACACACACACACGCAATCACACACACGTATGAAAAGCAGAATCCCGTTAAAATCTGAGCGACGGTATCCGTGTCAGCCAGTTGAGCGCTCTGGATAAGAAGCCCTGTAGAGATCCAGTGTGTTATTTGCTGCCGGGGAACATGGCGAGGTGGATGCAGAAAGGCCGAGGGCTGGACACCTGTTTCTCAGAGTCCCAGCCGCACTGCCTGGGCCCCGTGACGGTTCTGCAAAGCATGCCAGCACGTGTAGACAAGCTGGACACAGGGGCTCCCTGGTGCTGGGAAAAGTGTTTCTCTGTTGACATGAAACTGTATTTCTAGAAAAGCCTGGAGAATGTGCTTGCTTGAAAAAAGTAGGCTTCTCCCCGTGTTTTTATCTATGTCTCTGTGACTGTCCCTGGCCTCAGCCCAAACCGTCCCACGCATTCTAAGCACCAGCAGTGGCCCCATGCCCCAACCTGCACCTGGCCCACAGACAAGCTCCAGACAGAAGCCGAGGAGGCTGTGGTCTAGATTCTGTGTGGCTGACACTTCTGCCTCACGTGACATGCTGCTGGAGTTTCTCCCTGGGTGTCAAGCCTGAGAGATTATCAAAATTTGCCAAGAGACAGTTTATCTGTCCTGCCCAGACAAAAGCTTTGTCAACGTCCCTCGGATGGTTTAATCAGATACTTTTGAATGTGCAAGAGAGAATAAAGTCCGCCTAATAAGCATGTCTTGCTTAAAAACTCTTTGTAATAGCTCAATATTTGTTTCCTTTTCTTCCCTTGACTTTTTTTTAATGCCTTTGAAAGCCTCTATTTGAAGCACAGATGCTGAACTTTCCCAGCTCAGCATGGGCTACAGATGACAGCAGAAGCCGTTCTGCTGAGCCCACTCTCCTTTTTGGCCTGAGAGATAAGGCTCCCTGGAAAGCCGCAGGCCAGCCTGAAATCTAAGACGACGTGGGACTCAGAAGCGCCAGGCTCGGCTTCAGGAATGCTCCTACATTATTTATGTGAAGCCACAAAGAGTCCTCCTTACTCAGAAGGAATTAGGACACGTCAGAGTCACCCAGTCCACGGCCATGCAGAAGCAGAGCGGACAGGAGACTTTTCCAAGGCCTAGAGAACTCCAGGCACTGGATATTTTGAAACCCAGAAAACCATCATTTCTAGAGTTTGCTTGTGTCCTTTTTTGAAAGCTGTCACCCCTTGTTCTTTAAAGAGAAGGAGAACACATGGACACAGGGAGGGAGCATCACACACTGGGGCCTGTCAGGGGGAAATAGGGGAGGGACAGTGGGGGGTGGGGAGTTGGGGAGAGATAGCCTGGGGAGAAATGCCATATAGAGGTGAAGGGGAGGAAGGCAGCAAATCACACTGCCACGTGTGTACCTATGCAACTATCTTGCGTGTTCTTCACGTGTACCCCAAAACCTCAAATGCAATTTAAAAAGAGAAGGTGAGTGTTTTAAGAAAACTTCTTGGAGGTTAGAAGTGCCATGGAGTGCCCATAGCCTCCTCTCACTGGAAAAGAAACTGCACACATGGGGTTGCAGGGAGTGGAGATCGCAACACTGCACTTCAGCCTGGGGGACAGAGAGAAACCCTGTCTCAGAAAGAAAGAGAGAGAGAGAGAGACAGAGACAGAGAGAGAGAGAGAGAGAGGGAGACAGAGAGAGGAACCGCACACATTGTTCATGGAACGTGGCTGCCTCGCTGTTCACACTCACGTCCACGGGAGCTCCGTGTCAGTCTGGAGGCAATTGTGTGTGACTATTTCACACAGGACCCTGTTTGTGGAGGCCACACGCAAACATTTCTTTCTTAAACAAGTGTCCTTGGTACTAGCCATCAAGTCAGAGAGGAGGCCAGGATATTTCTTTTTTTTTTTTTTTTTTGAGAAGGAGTCTCACTCTGTCACCCAGGCTGGAGTGCAGTGGCACAATCTCAGCTCACAGCAACCTCCACCTCCCAGATTCAAGCAATTCTCCTGCCTCAGCCTCCCAAGTAGCTGAAATTACAGCCACCAGCCACAACATTGGGCTAATATTTTTATATTTTTAGTACAGATGGGGTTTCACTATGTTGGCCAGGATGGTCTTGAACTCCTGACCTTGTGATCCGCCTGCCTCAGCCTCCCCGAGCGCTGAGATTACGGGCGTGAGCCACTGCACCTGGCCAAGGCCAGGATGTTTCCCTGCGTCCTGTGCACTTGCTGCACTGTCTTAGCTCCTCTGCGCCGTGAGCCCTCATTCGTAAGATGGAAACACCTCCCAAGACTTCAGGGAGCAGCAAGTGGGATAAGGAAGCTCAGCTGTGGAGCCAAGGCCTGGCTCTGTGTGACTTCACTCTGAAATTGGGGCACCCACGTTTGGAATGTGTTTGTCTTTCACATACTTTCACGAGCCCCAAAAGGTGCCAATTTCTCTAATATCCCATCTGAAATCATTTTCACATCCCCTGGCTCAGATGACCTGAATGACCCTTTCTGCTTCCGTTTTTCTTTTATTTATAATGACCTTTGGTACATTTTTTGCATCAATTCACAAATCTCCTTCTAAAACAACATTCCCTAGGAAAGGGCACATTTGTGAGATACTGCCCTAGGCCAAAATGACTCATGCCAACAACCTGAAACTAAGTGGCCCCTGTGTATCTTTTTAATGTCATGCTTCTGCTCACACGAGGATCTCTGCTTTGTGCAATCGAAGCTGACCACTCCACCATCCCCACACACAGGAAGGAGCTACCTGAGTGTATCCCATTCATGGTACATTCTGACTTTAAGACACGGTGTTTTTGCATAAAACGGCACAGACTCCTCTGCAGGGACTGTGCACCCCAGGTCTCTGCACCTGACCTCACGCCTCCTCCCCATCCTTTCCCGCTGGGAGGCTCTGAGAGTTGGTGCCTTTTTTCCTTTGTCATGCCTAGAAGAGACTGTGGGACATAACACATAGTTCCCGCACCAATGAGGGCATCGGCAGATGGCATATGGGAGGTTCTAGGGCATTGTTCTTTTCTGATACAAGTCAGTGACTGGCACCATCCCTCCCGTTTCTGCCTTGAGTACTGACAGGCATCCTGGACAGGTGGGTGCCTGGGCACCATGGGGAAAACTCACTAAGTAGCGGGGGGAGGCAGAAGGGCTCTTCCTGGGGGAGCCCCACACAGTCCTGTGTTCCTATTTCAGCATCCCCACCCTTCCTGTTACCTGTGCTGTCTGCAGAAGCTCTCGCCATCAGGTGTGTTGAAGAAGTTCTCGCCAACAGGTGTCTTGTTCCGTGCGGCCCCTGCATCCCAAGCTGAAACAATGGCATTCAGTTACCAAGCAGGTGAGTCATCTCTTATTGGCCCAGAGGTCATTTAGCAGGTTTGTGCCTATTAGCGAGTCCATTCCATATCCCAACTGCCTGTGTGCACCTCGGTGCTTCACGTGTGCTGTTGAATGAGTCTGTATCTTATGCTTCCCTCATTTATTGATGAGTTAAACGTGTTATTGGACATGTGATTTTATTTTTACACGGAAGGCATATGTCTAACCTGCCCTGTCACTCTGCAAACTCAGGGTACGCATTTGGTGATATACTCTCTGCTTTCAACTAATCTCTTCACTTCCCTGAACCTCAAGGTCATGAAGTACAACCTCGCCCTTCAGAGCCTTTTCCCTCTGTGTTAGTCAGGGTTCCAGAGAAGCAGAAACAACGGGATAAATAGATAAATGGGTAGATAGACAGATGGAGAGACGACAGACAGAGAGACAGAACGTCGGTTCCAACTTTTCTCTTCCATCTCCAATAAATGTGCTCCTTGTCTTAGGCCATGTATCCATAGATCTTATACCCACAGGTATCCACCCTCTTGATCTCTGTTGCAAACCATGGCATCCGGCTATGGGGTAGCTTGAATTTGGGTTCCTAATATGTTTGTGAACCTAGAGACTCACTTCCTGCCTAAGCACACCCGGTCACTCAGACAGGAGAGGAAGTGACTAACCCTTGATGGTGCTGTTCATTCTTGTCTTTCTCATTTCAGGTGGGATCGGAGCTGGAAGCTGCTGCCAGGCCAGGGAATTATTTGGTCTCTCCTCAGATTCCCCTCCCAAGAGAAGGTTTCTTCCGGACTGCTCTCTGAAAAGAGCCTCCACAAACCTTCCCAGACACTCTTCTCTCACCCTCTCTATTTTTCTTCTTATAATTTATCTGCTTAGGAAGGTGTGGCTTATTTGTCTGTAATCCTCTTATAAACTCCGCAGAGAGAAGCTCTTTGCTGTTCACAGCTGTATCTCCAGTGTCCAGAAAAATACCTGGTCCCAAAATACATGTATGTGTTGACATAATGAAGACATGAACTTATCCCCTCAGTTCACATATTCTGCCTAAGACGTCAAGGGATGGAGTTCTTGTCTGTCCTCTGCCCTGCCCCTCCCTGCTGGGTCTGTCTCATCTGTGCCTTCCCAGCCTCACTTATGATTGAGAGATGGCATGTGGCTTTCCAGGTAGGTCATAGGCATGAGATTAGATTGACATCAGCAAGAGGGGGTTGAGCCAGGAAGCTCCACTCTGCAGCCTCCAGGTGAGCCAGGAAGCCCTCAGTTGGAAAACAGATCCATTCTAGGAATCCCAAAGGAGAATTTAATACAGAGCATTGGCTGTCAATAAAGATAAATGGGTAGACAGACAGACAGTCGGTTCTGTCATTAACTGACCTCTAGGTCATAAACAAGTGGAGAAGCCACACAGCAGCCTGCTAACCCAGATGTTAGCCAGATCACAAAGGCCTTACCACCCTGGGGATGGAGCAGAAGGAGGGAGGCAGGTGCGTTCTCAGCGGCCTGCAGCAGAAGCCTCAGTGGTTCTTCCAAACAAGGCCAGAATCACAGTCTGGAGCCAGGGGAAGTGTGCCTCAAAGCAGAAGAGAGGAGGAAAACCCTTTCATCTCCCCAGAACTTCAACCCGAAAGGCACCAGGGAAACAGAACTCCCTGTAATTACAGCGTGGGGCTAAGATGACCCAGGAACCTCTCTGAAAGCAAACCCAGCAAGCTGCTGCACACTGCACGTGGAACAGGAGAACCAGCACAGCAGTCATCCACCCAGGAGGGCCGCAGACAGCGGGGCCAGACAGAGGGCAGAAAGGGAGGGAAACATGAAGACTAAGCAGAGGAAGTCTTCCCACCACCACCAGGCAACGCTGGCAAAGAGTAAGGGGTGCCCCTTCTTCCTGGGTCTCTGGAGCATTCCATAAGGCCAGGAGCTCTTTGTGGGAAGGAACTGAGCTTGCAAAGAACGTCAGCCAGGGGAGGCAGGATATGAGATTCTGATGGGCCAGCTCCTCTTCAGACTTGTCTACAAAGTCCAGCCTTTCCAAGGGAAAGCCTAGCTCCCACTGAAGAAGGCAGAGTAGGAAGAAAAGCAAAGGGAAGCATCTCACAGCCACACACAACAGAAATGCAGCTCTCAACAATAACTTACAGGACAATTTTAAAACAGGAGAGTAAAAATTCACTGAGGAGGGGGCGGGCATGCCAGTAGCATGACTCCATGCTTTGCTGCTAGCTTTGAACTGATGAAAACATCCCACGCTTTAGTCTAATTGATGACAAAAAAAAAGAAAGAAAACTAAAACTCCAGAGAATAACTCCAAAAATGGTTCTGGGGTACATGTGCAGATCATGCAGGATTGTTGCATAGGTACGTACATGGCAATGTGGTTTGCTGTCTCCATCCCCGTGTCACCTGTATCTGGCATTTCTCCTGATGTTATCCCTCCCCAACTCCCTACCCTCCGCTGTTCCTCCCCTAGTCCCCCCCAACAGACCCCAGTGTGTGATGCTTCCCTCCCTGTGTCTGTGTGTTCTCATTGTTCAACACCTGCCTATAAGTGAGAATATGCGGCGTTTTTCTGTTCTTGTGTCAGTTTGCTGAGAATGTTGGTTTCCAGATTCATCCATGTCCCTACAAAGGACATGAACTCATCATTTTTTATGGCTGCATAGTATTCCATGGTGTATATGTGCCACATTTTCCCTGTCCAGTCTATCATCAATGGGCATTTGGTTGGTTCCAGGTCTTTGCTATTGTACACAGGGCTGCAATGAACACACGTTTGCATGTGTCTTTATAATAGAAGGATTTATAATCCTTTGAGTATATACCCAGTAATGGGATTGCTGGGTCAAATGGAATTTCGATTTCTAGATCCTTGAGAAATTGCCACACTGTCTTCCACAATGGTTGAACTAATTTACACTCCCACCAACAGTGTAAGAGTTCCTATTTCTCCACGTCATCTCCAATTTCTGTTTCCTCCAGATTTTTTAAGGATCGCCATTCTAACTGGGATGAGATGATACCTCAATGTGGTTTTCCTTTGCATTTCTCTAATGACCAGTGATGATGAACATTTTTTCATATGCTTATTGGCCTCATATATTTCTTCTTTTGAAAAGTGTCTGTTCATATCCTTTGCTCACTTTTGAATAGGCTTTTTTCTTGTAAATCTGTTTTAGTTCTTTGTAGATTCTGGATATGAGCCCTTTGTCAGATGGGTAGATTGCAAAAATTTTTTCCCATTCTGTTGGTTGCTGGTCCACTCTACTGATTATTTTGCTGTGCAGAAGATCTGGAGTTTAGTTAGGTTTCATTTGTCTATTTTGGCTTTTATTGCCAATGCTTTTGGTGTTTTAGTCATGAAGTCCTTGCCTATGCCTATGTCCTGGATGGTTTTGTCTATGTTTTCTTCTAGTGTTTTTATGGTGTTAGGTTTTATGTTTAAATCTTTCATTCATCTGGAATGAACTTTAGTGTAAGGTGACAGAAAGGGGTCCAGTTTCTGCTTTCTGCACATGGCTAGCCAGTTTTCCAAACACCATTTATTACATGGAGCCCTTTCCCCATTGCTTGTTTTTGTCAGGTTTGTCAAAGATCAGATGATTGTAGATGTGTGCTGTTGCTTCCAAGTCCTCTGTTCTGTTCTATTGGTTATGCTCTGTTTTGGTACCAGTACCATGCTGTTTTGATTACTGTTGCCTTGTAGTATAGTTTGAAATCTGGCAGTGTGATGCCTCCAGCTTTTCTTTTTGCTTAGGATCGTCTTGGCTATATGGGCTCTCTTGTGGTTCCATATGAAATTTAAAGTGTCTTTTTCCAGTTCTGTAAAGAAGGTCATTGGTAGCTTGATGGGGATAGCATTGAATCTATAAATTACTTTGGGCAGTATGGCCATTTTCACAATATTTATTCTTCCTATCCATGAGCATGGAATGTTTATCCATCTGTTTGTGTCCTCTCTTATTTCCTTGAGCAGTGATTTGTAGTTCTCCTTGAAGAGGTTCCTTACATCCTTTTTTAGTTGTACTCCTTGGTATTTTATTCTCTTTGTAGCAATTGTGAATGGCAGTTCATTCTTGATTTGGCTCTCTTTAACTCTGTTATTGGTGTATAGGAATGCTTATGATTTCTGCACACTGATTTTGTATCCTGAGACTTTGCTGAAGTTGCTTATCAGATTCAGGAGATTTTGGGCTGAGATGATGGGGTCTTCTAAATATACAATTATGTTGTCTGCAAATAGAGACAATTTGACTTCCTCCTTTCCTATTTGAATACCCTTTATTTCTTTTTCTTGCCCAATTGCTCTGGCTAGAACTTCCAATACTATATTGAATAGGAGTGGTGAGAGAGGGAATCCTTATCTAGGGCCAGATTTCAAGGGGAAAACTTCCAGTTTTTGTCCATTCAGTATGATATTGGCTGTACGTTTGTCATAAATAGCTTTTATTATTTTGAGATACATTCTGTCGATACCTAGTTTATTGAGAGTTTTTAGCATGAAGGGCTGTTGAATTTTGTTGAAGGCCTTCCCTGCATCTATTGAGATAATCATGTGGTTTTTGTCTTTGGTTCTGTTTATGTGGCGGATTACATTTATAGACTTGTGTATGTTGAACCAGCCTTGCATCCCTGGGATGAAGCCCACTTGATGGTGATGAATAAGCTTTTTGATGTGCTGTTGTATTTGGTTTGCCAGTATTTTATTGAAGATTTTTGCGTCAATGCCTGGAGTTTAGTTTTTTAGTTGAGTCTCTGCCTGGTTTTGGTATTAGGACAATGTTGGTCTCATAGAATGAGTTGGGGAGGATTCCCTCTTTTTGTATTGTTTGGTATAGTTTCAGAAGGAATGGAACCATCTCCTCTTTGTACATCCGGTAGAATTCACTGTCAACCCATCTGGACCTGGACTTTTTTTGATAGGTTAGCTATTGATTGTTGCCTCAACTTGAGCCCTTGTTATTGGTATTTAGGGTTTCAACTTCCTCCTGGTTTAGTCATGGTAGAGTACGAGTGTCCAGGAATTTATCAATTTCTTTCAGGTTTACTGGTTTATGTGCGTAGAGCTGTTTGTAGTAATCTCTGATGGTAGTTTGTATTTCTCTGGGATCAGTGGTGATATCCCCTTTATCTTTTTTATTGCATCTATTTTATTCTTCTCTCTTTTCTTTTTTATTAGTCTGGCTAGAGGTCTGTCTATTTTGTTGATCTTTTCAAAAAACTGGCTCCTGGATTTACGGATTTTTTGAAGGGTTTTTTGTGTCTCTATCTCCTTCAGTTTGGCTCTGATTTTAGTTATTTCTTGTCTTCTGCTAGCTTTTGAGTTTTTTTAATCTTGCTTCTCCAGCTCTTTCAATTTTGATGATATGGTGTCAATTTTAGATCTCTCCTTGTTTCTTATGTGGGCATTTATTGCTGTAAATTTCCCTCGACACTGCTTTAAAGGTGTTCCAGAGATTCTGGTAAGTTGTGTCTTCGTTCTCATTGGTTTCAAAGAACATCTTTATTTCTGCCTTCATTTCATTGTTTATCCAGTCGACACTCAGATGCAAGTTGTTTAGTTTCCAAGTGGTTGTGCAGCTTTGTGTGGTTTTTTAATTCTGCATTCTAATCTTATTGCACTGTGGTCTGATAGACTGCTTGTTATGATTTCCATTCTTTTGCATTTGCTGAGGAGTGATTTGCTTCCAATTATGTGGTCAATTATAGAGTAAGTGTGATGTGGTGCTGAGAAGCATGTATATTCTATGGATTTGGGGTGGAGAGTTCTGTAGATGTCTATTAGGTCCGCTTGGTCCACCTTTGCATTCAAGGTAAGACCCCATAGGTCAAGGTCTCAGTTCCATGAAACTGCCCCCATGACCGCCCCCACTTCCAAAGCCAGTGGCAACTTTCAGGCCTCCCTTGCTTCTGATCAACCACCTACAAATTGGGGTTCCCACAGCCTTCTACACAAGGTCAATAACTTGTTGGAGTAATTCATGGAACCCAGGGCAACAACTTTACTATTACCAGCTCACTACAAAGGACCCATGAAAGTCAGATGAAGAGATGCATTGCTCCAGGCCGGGGTGGGGGGGGGGGGGCGGGGTCCCAAGTGCCTATGCTTCTGTCCTTGGGGAGTCGAGATGCCGGCCTCCAAAACCTCAAGGTGTTCTCCAACCTGGAAGCGCTCCAAACACCACCATAGAGCTGTCACTTTAGACATAATTAACTATATCTTCAGCTATTGGTGATTGACTCATGTCCAGCCCTCTCCCTCCTCAATGTCAGAGGCTGGGTTGCAGACTGAGAGCTCCAACCCTCTGGTCCTGCCTTGGTCTTTCTGAGCCCCAGACCCACCCTGAAGCTGTGCAGGGGTCCCCACTCTCAGTCCTGTCCTTAACACACAAAAGCCACACTGACTACTCTGGAAGTTCCAAGGGTCTTAGAAACTCTGTGTCAAGAACCAGATGAAGATCAAATATCTATGGCTCTTTGGATGGCATAATCACCACCTCTCATCAGCTAGCAGTCCGGGGCAGGTGTGCTGACTCCCTGGAGAGCTTTGCCGTGGCCCTGTCACTGGACCTTTCTTTTTTTTCAATCCTTGCCAGGCCAGATGCTCTCTGGCCATTCCCCATGCTGGGTGAATTTACAGACTTTTCCGTTGGATTCCACTGTTCTGGCCCAGTTCTTCTGAAGCCTCTTTCAACACTGTTGCCTCACCTGGGCGCTGAGATCCTGTGACCCTCACGCAGCAGGAGACACGGATGCCAGGATCCGGCTAACCTAGTTACAGTTGGATTGTGAGGAAGCCGCCATAATTCTTCCCTTCCTAGGTCTCTTTAATGACAGAAATGTGATGTTTTACGGCTTTTATTTTATTTTAGGTCAATACAAGTGACATAGAAATTTGAGTTGAGCAGTTTACTCACCAGGCATCTGCCTCTTCTGGAAAATTCCCAGAATGGAAAGGAAGAACAAGACTGTCTCCTTCTCCATTCCCAAATGACTTCTTCACTGGGAGTTAATTAGTTTCAAAAAAGAAAACATTTCTTCCTCATCCGCAAAGAAATCCACAGCAGCCAGGCACTGAATAACCTCTTCAATAATCTCTGGAAATGGAGCGCTCAGCGACTTCCAGAAGTTTCCCGCTGGG
Organism: Leontopithecus rosalia; assembly: GCA_028533165.1. Lineage (NCBI taxonomy): Eukaryota > Metazoa > Chordata > Mammalia > Primates > Cebidae > Leontopithecus > Leontopithecus rosalia. The sequence continues at coordinate 2,389,316 of CM052669.1, forward strand.
GCTTTATTTTACATTTTACAAATAAATAGATGGTTCTCAAAAAGCTCACATTTAGTTTTAAAATTCATCACATTGGTGTTTTGAAAACATGCCTGGCTGTGCACTTTATAGCTTTCCTCTTACTCAGTCTTATAAGAATAACTCTTGTCCTGAGCAGTCAAAAAAAAAATACACACACACAGATGCACACATAGACACACACGCATGCACACACACACACACACACACACACACACACACACACACTGGGGTAACAGGACCTAAATTAAAAGTTTGATTCTGCTTTTCATTTAGACCGAGTGAGGCTTAATCTCTGTCCTCAGTCTCCTCATCTGTAAAAAGATGGGTTTGGGTTCAGTGAACCTGAGGCTTCTTCCTTCTAAAAACCTCACAAGTCAATGGGCTGGGCAGAGAGAGCAAAAGGAACTCAGGAGCGATTATTTTTTATCAGGACCATTGTAAGTGGAAAGCGCAGAGGTTAGAATTTTTCCTTCCAAATCATTTACTTTGCTGTAGCAATATTTATGGAAAACTGACCTGAACTTTCTGAGATAAGAAAAAAAAATGTGAAGTTGCAGGTGAGCAGATGGAATATTGCAAGGGAAATACGCCACAAAAATTATGCTGAGATTGTTATCCCGATGGAAATTTAGCAAAGTTCTCCTTATCCTGGGGAAACCATTTAAAGCTGAACAGCAGCTTAAAAGTGAGGATGTTTTTCAAGGATGCGCTGCCACATTCCCAGGCCTGCTTAGACAACCAGAGGTTGAAGAGGTTTGTGAGGTCCCCTGCTACCACATGCACATTCAAAGCAGACCTATTTCTCCGTGAAGTTGCAAGAGAAAAGAAACTTGAGTTTGTCAACAACAATCAACAGCACAGGCCACGGGTCACCATGCCCTGAGCATGGTTGTGAGCGTGTCACAGATGTCATGTCATGATTTCTGTGCCATCACTGCTGGGTTAGAGACAGGGAAACCACATCCGGAGGCGTGAAGCTGTTCGCCCACACCCTCAGCCAGTAACTGGTGACTCTGGGAGTTGAACACAAGCCACCGATTTCGGAGTCCACTTTGTAAACCATCCCCTCTGCTCTCTTCCCCTTAGGCAGGATTTGTGTCTTCTGCTGAAGCCTTTCCCAAAATGACCCTTTTATGTCAGACCTTCCCTTTCACTAAACGCAGACGCGTCCTTGAAGGCAGATGCTGTTTAACATCCTGAGAACAGTTCACGTCTAGAAGGCTGTCTACGTTTCTGTTACAGAATTCTGTTTTACCCCAGGCATATTTGGAGAAAAATGCCGAAAATTCTTTGACAGGCTATCTAGGGCAAAGGAACTCTGGAAGGGAAGCTCACAGATGAACAAATAAAGAAACAGCTTCTAACACATTCCCTAGCAGCAACTGCACTAAAAAACAAAGAGAATAAAATACTTTAACTATCACTGAATAAAGTTATTGGACACACACTTTCTAGTAGAAAAGGCATGGAGAAGGCCTGTAACCCAAATCTCCCAGACACACTTAGCCAATACACCAATCTCTCCTTACTCCTGAGGGTAGGACACTGTATTTTAAGAAGAAAAATAGTTACATTCTCGTGTAATGTGAGGGGGAATGAGGTGTCTGTGTGACATCCACCCTCATGCCCACAGCCACCGCTCCGAGGTTGCTTTGGGAAAGAAGTCGACCCTGGTGCCCAGACACACGGCTTGTGAGTCCGTGTTTAGGAGCTCTGAGAAGAGCAAGATATCTTACAGCAGTCACCAAATTAAGCTGTTTCTATTTTGATTTACCATCTGAGACTCTGACCTCCTGTTATTTTTAAACGTAGAAGAGCAAAAGAGCTTTAAAATGTACTTTTAAAAAACTCTGATTTAAGTGATTGAACAGCCACGACACATTTCATCCAGAATAGTTTCGCTTTTCCAGGGAGGGGACCATTCATTTCTTAAGACTCAGAACAGCTTTTACATAATGCCAATGGCCTCCATTCTTCGAATATGGCTCCTTCAACATTTACATAACCATAGTCCACTGCCTGAGGGCCAGGAGGCACGAAACCTGTGCAGGACTCATCTTCATGCCCTCAGCTGTCAGAGCCCCGACTGCTCTTGCCTTCTCTCCACCTGCTCCCCATCCTGCCACACCCACCCCTCATCTGACCACACATCCTTGTGAGAACATGCATGTACTGGAAGCTTATGTGTTAACACCTCATCAGGACGTGGGGCCTGTGCACACAAACCAGCCAGCTGCATAGACAGCGCTCCATCCTAGGCCACTTGGGGGCTGGCCTCACAGCAACCGCACAGCAGCAGGTACCATTATAAACACACTAGAAGTCTCTCAAACAACTCATCTTTTTCTGCTACATCTTCACTCTTATTCTATTCCAGCTAAAGACTGTATTTCCCAAAAGGAGCTCAATGAGGCATTCTTTGACAACTATTCAGGACATTTTTACTAGTTTTACCTGAGCTGTATCTGAAACATGACTGTGTGCTGTGGAAAATATCACCCATCTACCACGTGCACCAGCAGAGCCAGTGAAGGAGAAAAGGCAACTCTGGGGGAGTGTGTTACCTTGCTTGAGAACGGGATCACCCAGCGGAGCTGCAGGGCCCACTCCAGAACAAGAGCGATAGATTCAGCAAGGTGAGTGTCTTCCAATGACAGCTCATCCACAGAGGAGCTGGTTGGGTTTCAGAGAACTCGAAAGCTACTGGAAACCTGGAGGCTCTGAGTGCAAGACTGCAGGGAATGGGCGAGGCTGGCAGAGTGAGCCAGAGCTGCCCCCGGGACTCTAGGGCAGCGAGGGCCGCTGCAAAGGCGGGAGAAGATGATGGGATTTCCAAAACACTCTTAGGACATGAGCTGCATTGATGCCCTCTGGCCTCCGGACGGTTTCTGTGAGCCCCGCCCTGGGATGCCTGTAGGGGAATGAAGTGGGCAAAGAGGGTGACGAACGGGTCACACCTGATGAGCCTTTTTCTGCAGCAGCAGCAGAGCTCTTGTCAAGTCTACTTATCCCTGTCACCCATAAAGCCTGAGAGAAAGTGTGAGTGTGTCTCCAAACCCCACAACATGCCTGTAAAAGCAGAACTCCCAGGCAGCACCTGGCCACCTGTCTTCATAAAGCCCCACAGAATATTCTGGTGCCTGGCCAGGGTCAAAGAGAAACGCTGCCTTGGAGTTACAAGAATAACCCTGGTGTGTGTGATGTTGGTGGTTTAAGTGGGCAGGAGCAGAGTCACATAAATGCCTAGACGCTCGAGGGTGCTACAGGACAAGAAGGGGCACCTGCCCCCACCCAACTGGAGAAGCAGGTGCAGGCAGCTGGCACCAGTAGGCAGGCACCACGAGCTCTGCTCCTGGAGTGTCCCCTTTGCCTGCCCTGCGGGTCAGCACCTGCCTGGGGTCTGTCACTGGTGCTGTGGGTGACTCAGGACTGAATCACTGTCCAGCCAAGAACCCCTGAGTATAATCAGCTTTGCACCGACGTTCGAGTCTTGCATTTTCTGGACAATCACAAAAGCAGTAACCATCTTCTTAGCAGCTGTTCATCTTACTCATAGCATTATATAAAAGGGGCATGTTTTAAAGATGGGAGGACAAATTTTAGGTGAAAAGGCGTTTACCTGGCAATTACTGAAGAAAAACAGTTTAGAAGCCCAGAGCCGGCACTGACTTCTGACCGCCGGCTCTGCGCGCTCAGGTGCGGTGAGTGTATCCTGAGTGCCCTCTTCTGGCAGGAACGGGCACCACCCGAGGATGTCTCCAGCATGGCCCCGTTCTGGGGGGGTTCCCACGTCCCTCCATCTCCCCTGCTCTGAGTTCCAGGGCTGTGCTGGAAGGCGAGCGGAGCCCGGGGTGGCTGTGGGGTCAGGCAAAACAAAAAACCATCTGCTCAGTTGTTCTCAATTAGGCAATTTTGCAAGAAAATTGAGCAAATTATCAACTTGATACTGCAATCACCAAAAATAACTAAATCCTCTCTTCTCTTCTTCCTATGTCAGATTGTTTTAATTTATCAGGAAAAGGAAAGGAGACCTTCACAGCTCTTAATGACCAATGCTCTGCTGATCTGCTTACTCACCAAGGAGACGAGAGGCCCTGAGAGCAGTCAGGACTGCTTACAACGGACCGCTGTGCTCTGACAATTGGCACAAATACGGCCACAGACTAATGTAGCTGTTCAATTAGACAACCCTATAAACATAGACAGTGCAAACTACAGTCGAAACAGAATCACACAAGGGAAAATTAAAGACTTTCCCCTGAAAACCTACTTTTAATCAAGGCTGGAAGTCGGAATGCCACAGTTGAAAGAAGACGGACTGCAGAAGGCGTTTGTGCTGGAATGCTTAGGAACTCTCACTTCCAGCCCCTCTGGCCCCTTAGCTGCTGATAGATCCCAGGTGCTGAACCAAAAGCCCAGGTTCCTCATCTGTCGATTGGAACGCGTGACTCAACTAGGTACGTAATTGACTCAACTTGGTACGTAATTGAACTAAGAAAGAAATGCAGGAGTTCCCCATTTCCAAGAAAGGATCAACAGAGAGCTTCTCAGCCCTGACCACAAAGCCACTTGAACTCCCAGAAGAGTCAGAAACAGCCGTAGCAGAGACCTGCTCTGGGCCAAACCAAGGGAAACAGGCTCTCTGAGCTAATGACCCCCCTTCATCAGGAAGTCCCGTGGCTGATGGGAAACCAGGCTTTGCAAGGGGCCAGCTGGCCCAGTATCATGAGAAGGGAGCCAGGTGAGGGAGCCACTGATTCTCTGAGCCTCGGTTTCCTTGCCATGCACTGAAGTGTCCAGTGAACTCTAAAGTGGCGGGTGTTCTTTGTCTGGAGCAGAAGCTCACGGTACATGCATCCATGTTTCTGTCTCAGAGCTCTGGAATCACAAAGGCTGGGTGCAGCTGAGGGATGCCTCCCCGGCTACACGTTACAGACTGCACCTGAGCCACTGAAATGAACCTGTTCAGTTTATAGTCTGTGGGTACTGCAGAGCCGAAGATTCGCAGGGACCCGAAGCTCCGGGTCAGGGTGTCCTCCAGAAAGAAACTGCCCATGACATTTAAATGGATGGGGTTTTTCTTCTATTTTAGTGAAGAAAGTGTCAACCAGTTTTCTCATTTTATCCTCGGTGGAAAAGCTACCTTGGAGTCAGCAGGGCTGACACCTTACAAATACAACCACGGCACAACGGCCCCGATTACCTGGGAAAGTGGAACGGAATTGCTCTTGAGCGAGTAAAGGAAGAGCACCATGTTCTCTGACGGTCGCTAGAAAGGGAGGAAAGCAGTTTAGGTGGATGGAACAGGGTGTGATGGAACCCATCTGTGCACATCAGAATAGGTGCCAGCAGCCGCAACTTTGCAGGCCCCTGACGGTGCAGGCTTGGTGGAGTCAGAGCAGCCTCCCTCGGAGATGTGTGTCCAGGACCTGGGGGCCACGGTGCACCTGAGGCTGCGGGATCGAGCCTCCACTGGACACCGCCTGTCCATCCAAGGGCTCCAATTCTCTCCTGGCTTGTTGTATTTAAGCCCCCAGGGTCTCAGCAGTCATTGCAAAGATGAGGAAGGGGCCGTGGTTTATTTTGGGTGCACACATAGCTGGTAACGGTTGATTTTTGTGGGGGCATTTCTGGAAGAGGTGAGCATGTGAATCAGTGGACTGAGTGAAAATGCTCTTCCCTCACCCATGTGGGCAGCATCATCCAGTCCCTCCAGGGGTTGATTGGAACAGAAAGAGGAGGGAGGGCAGCTTTCCTCTGTTTCAGCTGAGACATCACCCTCTCCTGCCCTGGGACATCTGAGCTCCTGGCTCTCAGGCCTCAGGTGCAGACTGGGACTGACAGCATCAGCTCTCCCGGGTCTCCAGAGAGCAGGTGGCAGCACGTGGGTCTTCTCAGCCTCCACAGTCACATAAACCAGTTCCTCTTACTAAACCTCTTGTAGAAATCCTGGCCTATTTATCCCTCTGTTGTCTGTCTACCCATCTGTCCATTTGTCGATTGTTTGTCTATCTATCTATCTATCGGTCATGTGCCTATCCGTTCTCTATTTATCTTGTTTCTTCTGTTTCGCTGGAGAACCCCGGCCAATACAGAGAGAAAAGGCTCTGAAGGGCGAGGCTGTGCTCCATGCCCTGAGGTTCAGGGAAGTGCAGAGATTCACTGAGAAACAGAATATATGGCCAAACGTGTGCCCTGAGTTTGTGGAATGACAGAATAGGCTAGACATATATGACTTCCATGTAAATCAACGCATGTCAAAGAACATATTTAACTCATCAATAAATAAGATATCAACTCATTTGAAAGCTCAGATGGAGTGCTGATTTGCACTGAGGCAGGCAGAATGCGGAATGAACTTGCTAACAGGCAAAAACATGCTAAGTGTCCTCTAGGCCGGTAACAAAATCATGCGTGAGGTTATCCTTTCTTACAGAAAGGAAATCAATTGTATCTCCATCAGACAAAATTCATTTGCATTGCTACAGACAAAAAGCTTAGCATTACTAGCCGTCTTTTGCCCATTAGCCTCTCCCCCAGTGGATGCATGAAAGCAGCCTCGTCAACAGCTGGCGAGAAGAGGCCCCATTGAGTGTGGTCGCTGGAGGGCAAGCCCCTGATGCCACTGCCAGGTCCCACTCAAGCCCTCACCCACATCCACACTGCGGAAGGGTCATTCCTGGGCAGAGCAGTTCCCAGAAGTCGTGAGCAAAAACTTAAACAGCCACAGAGGGCCTGCACCTGGAATTCTTGACTGGACTCTCCTCCCAAATGGGAATTTGCAAATTGAAGTGATTAATTCATTCTTGTGAAGCAGGCCCCAGAGGAAGGCATCCCAGGTAATGAAAACAGAGAATCAGGCAGAAGCTTTGGGGTACACACTCACCTTCTGGGGAGGGAACCGAAAGCTCACGTCCTGGGTTAGAAGGAGAATCTGGCAGACAATGCTTTCAGCTGTGGGGAATCCAAGAGGAAGCCGGGAGGAGCCACCATGTTGTCAACACTCACGTCTGATTCATGCTGACGACCAGCAGGCACCAGTAACTCCCAGGGACCTGCAGATACCTCCAAGAAGGCCGAGTAGAAATTGTCCCCAATCGCCAGCCCAGCATTTTTCTCCAATTTGAATCAGCCACCCTACACTCCACATCCAGAAACATTAAATCAAGGGAAAACATTTTCTCTCTGGGCTGCGTTACAGTCATGGGCCCCAAATGTGCCTCGGCCTGCACGTCTGGAGATACTGCTGCCGAGAGGAAGAGGGTTCATCAGACAACCTCCTTCCAACTCCAAAGTGATGAAAACCACATTTCAAGAAACCAACCAGTAGCTCACTCTGTGAAAAATCCTTTCTCAAACAATTATCTAGGTATCTCTTCTTGTCCTGATTACAAAAATGAAGCATGCTCATTGCAAAGGGAAAAAACGAAAAAGGAAGGAAGGAAGGAGGAGAAAGGAGGAAGAAGGAAGGAAGAAGGAAGGAAGAGGGAGGGAGGGAGCAAGGGAAGGAAGGAGGGAGGAAGGAAGGAAGGAAGAGAGGGAGGGAGGGAGCAAGGGAAGGAAGGAAGGAAGGAAGGAAGGAGGGAGGGAGGGAGGGAGGGAGGGAGCAAAGGAAGGAAGGAGGGAGGAAGGAAGGAAGGAAGAGAGGGAGGGAGGGAGGGAGCAAGGGAAGGAAGGAGGAAGGGATTCTGGATGACTTGGCTCCCATGATTTCACAAGTGTAGCCAATAAACCATTAATACTTAGATCTGGGCTTCAATTTAGTTTCACTAAAAAAAGTTCCAAATTAGTAATTCATCACAGATGAATTAACACTAAAACTTCCATCAAATTAAAATCATTTTGCAAGATTGTAATTGTTTCAGCAACACCTGAAGCCCAAACTGAAGGCCTGAGCGTGAATAAGAATGAGGACAGCAATGGATTCCTGGCACATCATCCCCGTCCCTCAACAGGGGCTGGGGCAGGAATTAAATTAAATCACGCGTGAACTGGATTTCTAAGATCTTTTCAGGCCAGCTACTGTCAGCCGTTTATTATTTGGACAGGTCAGTGTCAGGTGGGCTGGGTGATTTTAGGGAAGTGAGGGGCTAGCTGGGAGAGGGGTGAGGAGGAGAGAGGAGAGAGCCCACAGAGGAGCAGCCCCTAAATCAGGCCAGTGTGTTTTCTCCAGTTGGAAGCACAGAATTAAATTTCATTCACAAGCCCCAAGCACTTTCCATGGGTCTTTAAAACGGGATTAAGCTAAAGCAATCACATTGAGAGACTAACCTGCAAAGCTGAAGTACTCCCACCCTGCCCCTCAGTGGAACTGCTGGCCAGGAAAAAACCATCGTTGGATGCATTTTCATGATTCTCATGGCATTGAGCAAGGGGTTAAGGACACATAGAGACGTGCAGAGCCATTTGAAGGCCTGCCTGCTCTCTGAGAGGCGGTGGTCAGCAGTTTAGGGTCTGAACTGGTATTTACGCTCTAAATCTCCAGCTGTGCCCAGCGGTCCTGGATGCAGCCTTGTTTTCCTGGCCTGAGAGCTCTGAAAAGTAGCTCATGCATATTGCATCCTTGAAACATGAACTCTTTTATGCAGCATCCTATGTGAAGAGGGGCTGTGGAATGCAGGCGAGTGTGTTGGCAAATTTTATATGTATTTTGTATACAAATAAATTTTTTATCTGTCCATATAAATACATGCATCACAAATGTATGCCACAAATGCAAAATCTCTTAGTAGAAATGCACATTTTTAAAGTGGGTGAAAGGGATGCTAACTAAGGGATACATTTCTCAAAGTCTAAAGTCGGTGTGCTGTTACAAAGAATCTTGAATAGACAGGACAAAATGCCTTCCTGTCAAGGATAAATGGAGGTATCTCAAATTAGCCAGTGAAAATCACTCCTGCTCTGTGTGAGACCTCATTTGGAGTGCGGGCTCCATTTACTGCGGGCTGCCTGATTATAGCAGGGCTGCAGGAATGAGGGGGCAGGAGAAGGAAACCAACTCCTTACACCTCTGTAAGACAATGGAAAAATTCTATTATCTTGCCCCCTCAGAAAAAAATCTAGAATGAAAAGGAAAGAGTTCAACATTTTTTAAATAAATAAGACCCAAAGAATGGGAAATGTGCACGGACATAAACAGTGTTCATTAGACATAAAAATAGTAGCTCTCTGAAATATTGAAAATAAAAATATTGGATGATTGGCTAGGCACGATGGCTTACACCTGTAATCCCAGCACTTGTGGGCGGCCGAGGAAGGCAGGTCATCTGAGATCAGGAGTTCAAGACCAGCCTGACCAACACGGAGAAACCCTGTCTCTACTAAAAATACCAAAAAAAAATTAGCTGGGCATGGTGATACATGCCTATAACCCCAGCTACTCAGGCAGCTGAGCCAGGAGAATAGCTTGAACCCAGGAGGCAGAGATTGTGGTGAGCCGAGATCGCACCACTGCACTCCAGCCTGGGCAACAAGAATGAAACTCTGTCTCAGAAAAAAAAAAAGAAAGAAATTGAATGATCAATTGCAGGAATCTTGCTTGCCTTTGACTTTTGTTACATTCTTACCTCTTATGAGGTCCTGTTTTTTCCCATTGTATCCATTAATTTGAAAGGAACTGATGCTGGCATTAATTGAGAAATAAAGAAGAAGAAAAGTCTTCAATTATGTATTAGCTCGATTGTAAAATACTTCCCTGCAGGCGCTATGCACCCGTGTCTGGTTCTGAGCGTGCATGTGAGTATGCCAAGTACTTTTCATAAGAAGAAAAACAGTGAAAGGCTAGAGAAATAGAGGGAGGAAGGAAATTTCTAAATACAGAAGAACAGGGCCTGCACTGGAACAGTGTGCACTGTGTGTCTTCATCAAAGCTATGCTAGTTTACCTGTGTTAATTGATTGCGTGAGTTCACAGGAACCCCAAAAGTAACTCCTTAAAAACACCTAGACAGGAAGAGCAAATAAAATGCACGTCCTTGATACTCCCTTTCTAAATCTGCTTTCACTCAGGGTATGTGCAGATGTCACAATTCAAGGAGTAGCCTTCTCTCAGGTGTATTTGTCTGTTTCCACCTTGATTATTCTAACATGTCTTCCCTGGTTTATGTTCCTGAGCTTCTCGGCTGACACTGAAGGCCAGGTAAGAGCACGGGCTCCTTCTTCAGTGGAAGCTTAGTCAGCATTGCCTGGAAAACAATGTCTCATCCACACTGGCTCCCACCGCCGGCATCCAGCAGGATGTCCTCCTGAGCCCTCAGCGAGAGAAGCCCAAAGCCCATCATCAGCTTCCCATTAACCCACCTATGCCGGGCTTTGCCTTGGTCATGGACTTCATCTTATTTTCAGCCACTTTCACTGGAAAACTTCATGAGTTGAAGAAGCCTCCAGAAACTCACTCCCTTGTGTAGCTTCTGCCAGAAGCAGGCAGCAGAAGGAATGGTATGTCATCCCCGATATTAGGTTGGAGGGGGCATTCCCATTCATGTCCTCTCTCTCATCACTCACTGCAGGGGAAGTCTTCCTCAGGGCAGCCCCATGGAGAGACCCACATGAGGAGGGAATGAGGTCCCCTGCCCATATCCCACAAAGGAACTTGTAAGGGGGTCCCTAGCCCCAGTCAAGCCTTCAGATGGTGCAGCCCCAGCCAGCAGCTCACCTGCAGCCTCACGAATGATCCTGAGCCAGAACCTCTGCTAACTGCCTTGCAAATCCCTGACCCTCAGCTGCGTGAGGTTATGAGTGTTTGCTGTGCTGGGCCACTAAATGCAGGAGTCATTGTAAAGCAGAGACCAGCAGCTCCCAGAGCGAGCAGGACGCGCACCCTGGATATTTTCTTTAGCTCACGTGTTCTCACTGTCCTCACACCACCTCCTGCTGGAGTTCATTCACCACCACAGCAGCTCTCCAGGGAGTCTCTGAACCTTCACACAGACTTTCAAATTTTGTATCTTTCTCTCCAAAATTCTTATTCCTTGCCAAATAAAATCTAAATCTATGCGCCCTGCTTTTTCACCAACAAGTTTTCTGCTCTCCCTGCAAAACAAAGGCCTGGTTTTTAATAACAATTATCAATATTAAGTAATAACTACTAACATTTGTCACTTACAAAACTGCTTTTGTGTAGGTTACTTCTATTTGCTTTTTCCTTCAACTCAGGATCAAAGATGTTATTTAGTGTCACAGCTTGTCAGGTGGAGCCCGCTGCATTAGACGGAACTGTTTCCGTCGGCAGCAACCCAACACAGCTCCAGCCGGGGTCGAGGGGTGAGCCTGAGCACCTCTGCATGTCTGTGTCTCTGTTACTGTCTCCATCTTTTGCCCCATTGCCCTAGATAGGTCTGTGTTTGTGTTGCTGTCTTTGTGTATCTGCATTTATGTTACTCTCTCTGATCTAATTGCCACAAAGACATGCTCCAAAAGCTGGGAAAGGTGGTCACAAGAAGCCCCAAGTCTACTCTTTAGAGGCTTTGGTCAAACAGGGGTGAGCACTGCTTCCTCCCAGCATCTAAACATCAAATTCAAACTTCTGTTAGGATTCCAGTCACCATTCCTAATGGAGCGTCCCTGTGCCTGAGGCCATGGAAAACCTGGATTGCCCAGCCAGGCTGTGAACTCACCTCTGCACTAAGGGGTGATTAGTGATCGCGAGGGAGAGACAGACGCGGACTAAAGGAGAGGAAGAGCTGCTCTTCAAGGTCAGGGCAAGAGGCTAGCAAGGATGGCAGCTGAGGATGCCAGCAGATGTGAGGGCAGGCGTTCGACTCTAGGGAGGAGGCGCGTCTCTGGCAGGTGCAGTCCACATGTTACCTCACCCATCCCCTTCCTGTGGACAGTTCAGTGTCCTCATTTGATACGTCCCTCATGCATGGAACTTCTTCACATCATCTCCCTGGCACTCAAGTTCCATCCTTCCTCCCAGCTGCCTCCTTGGCTGTCAGTTCTCCCCTCACCTCAGTTCCCCATGATTGTGGGTTCCTCTTCTATTCTGCACTGCTACTGAGTTTTTTGTGAGGGCTTAATTGGACACTGGGAAGAGTGAAAGGCAGAACTACAGCTTGTGCTATTGCTGTTGTTGTTTTAACTCAGTCCTGTGTCCTGTGCAGGGTAGAGTCTAAATCATCACTGCATGTGAGGAGGAGGCTGAGAAATGGAGGTGTGAGAGGAGCAGGTTGGTTGAGCTGGACAAACAATGTTGTTTTCAGGGGCAGACATAAAACTGTGCATCCATATTTATTAAAGAAAGTGCCAGAAAATTCCCCAGGTGCATGTGGGCTCCACCCCTTTTCTATTCTGAGCAAAGCAACTCACCAGAGGCTGCCCAGAGCTGTTCCTGATGCCAGCATCTCCAGGGCCTCTGGAGGCCAGGATGCTGGTCAGATGACATGGTGAAATCAACATCTACTACAGACCAGGCTCTGGTCCACAGTCAGGACAGAGAGCAGAGAGGACAGGACACTCACCTCAGGGAGGGTCGCATTTCATGGGCTCACAGGAATACAGACCACAAACCCCTTAATATGATTCAGCTGTGTCCCCACCCAAGTCTCATCTTGAATTGTAATAATCCCAATGTGTCATGGGAGGGACCTGATGGGAGGTATTTGAATCATGGGGATGGGTTTTCCTGTGCTGTTCTCGTGATAGTGACTAGGTCTCATGAGATCTGATAGATTTATAAAGGGCTGTTCCCCTGCACACACTCTCTTGCCTGCCGCCATGTAAGACCTGCCTTTGCTCCTCCTTCACCTTCCGCCATGACTGTGAGGCCTCCCAGCCATGTGGAATGTGAGTCCATTAAACCTCTTTTTCTTGATAAATTACCCAGTCTTGGCATCTTTTCATAGCAATATGAAAATGGACTAATACACACCTATATCAATAATGAAGAGGATTGCAGGTGCGAAAGGGGTAAAACTCAAGAGTGAGCACCTACATTCTTTATTGAACATTTTTTGCTACTTAATTATGCTGCTTGTGGAATCAGTTGCTGTTATGTCACTGGGACAGATCATGATGGCCCTCCTTGATCCTCAGTGGCTGGTTCCATGGGGCCTATGGGACCCCAAAAAGCACAGTCTCTTATGGGGGTATAGTAAATTGAGGTGCCAGGGAATGAGGTTGGGAGATGACGTTTCAGTAATGATTATTCCCTAAATCTGTGACTAGTAAGGGGGGTCCTTCAGTGACCATGATACATGGATACATCAGCTAGTTCCAGCAAACAGGCTCACAATCTCAGTAGCTCATAAGGAGTGTTCATTTGTCACTCTTGGTCCTTGATGCTGAGGACTGGCTTCAGCTCTATGCCTTGAATTCTCTGATCAGGGCCTGGCTGAAGGACCAGCCCCCAGGTCGGCAGGACCAGTCTCATGAAGGACCAGCCCCCAGGTCAGCAGGACCAGCCTCATGAAGGACCAGCCCCCAGGTCAGCAGGACCAGCCTCATGAAGGACCAGCCCCCAGGTCAGCAGGACCACTGCCATAAAGGACCAGCCCCCAGGTCAGCAGGACCAGCCTCATGAAGGACCAGCCCCCAGGTCAGCAGGACCAGTCTCCTGGTGATAGAAGAATCAAGGCAAGGGCTTCAAGTCATCTGCTGGCAGGTGGCACAGGGCACATCCATTAGGTCTCACTAGGCAAAGATGTCACGTGGCTGCTGTGATGGGAATGAATGGGTGGGAAGTAGATACTCATCAATGGAGTGGGGACCCGGGACTCCCTTGTGAGAAGCCATTGGAAGTCTCATGTTACCTGGCGGGAATGCATGATCCCCAAGAAGGAGGCCATCCATCTCGTGAAGCTTACTGACATGCTTTCTGTCTAGTATCATGGATTAGTTCAGGAGAGATGCTGAATCTACCAAATGGTTGAGACTGTGTCATTTATATATCTTAGTGTGCTCTAAAAAGGCATTCAAAACACCCATTGACTCAGGAGGGATGAACTCTGGTGTCTATTTCTAAATCAGATACAGAAGTAGCCTCCACTGTTGTCCTCAAAAACATTATTGCAGATTCTGGCTTCCATAAAACTGATTGTAAATGATAAATATTTTAACAGCATGCCCACTAAACATAAAATTTTCCTTCCCAGAAAATGTATATTTTATTTTGGTTTCTCTTTTCGTTTGTCACAGTATCTTGTAGGCATAAAGATTAACGTACATATAATTCTCATTTTCTGTATGAAATTTCAGCTTACTATTTTTACATGAAAAGAAAATATGTGACTGCTGTCCAAGGGTGTCACACAGCTCTTGGTCAGCAGGATAAAGGAGAAATAGCAAGCGGGCCAAACAAGGGATTTAGCCAAGCCCGCTGAATCCTCGGGCCTCTGCTGTGTGTTGTATCGTTAACCAGCACCAACCCTCCGGGCCGACTTCCTGCCCTGGCCAGCTTTGGCCTCCAGGCCAGCACGCTCCATCCATGAGACATTAGCCAATGTCCAGGACAAGCTGGCCAAACTACTAACATTGGGTTCAGAGCTCCTGGGTGCCAAAGCCTTGTCCTCCATCCCAGGAACCCTTCTCAGACCAGGCCCATCAGCAGACACCAGGTTTGCATGGAAATTCAGTGGACTCCTTCCAGACACCCAGGAGACCAGTGGTCCGTGCGGGAAGCAAAGTGTCAGCCCGCTGGGGGAGGGACAAAATGATAAGCGACCCTGAGTTACATAAAACAAAGAACATAAATAGAAAGATAAAATAGAAGGTAAATAAAAATAAAATAACATAAAGAACACAGAAATAAAGAAAATTTAAAAACTCTGAGCACATGGAAATCCATCTGAAAAATTTTTGCAGGAAAATTCTGGTGAAGGGATCCTAAAGTGCAGAAAAAGGAAAACGTTTATGCTGAGTCACATTTGTAAATTGACTACGGTAATGTAAGAAGATGGGGAGAAAAACAAGCCCAAAATCTAGTGTGATCTGAGATACACGGGAACTCACCAGCCGCTAGAGAAGGGATGCCACCGGACCCTGAAATGCAAAACTGAAGAAACAGAAGTTAGGAACAAAGAGAAGATTCTTCTCAAATTTGCTCATACATACATGATACCTTTGACCGTATGTGTTCATACATACATGATGCCTTTGACCGTATGTGTTCATACATACATGGTGCCTTTGACCATATGTGTCCATGCATACATGATGCCTTTGACCATATGTGTTCATACATACATGATGCCTTTGTATGTGTTCATACATACATGATGCCTTTGACCATTTGTGTTCATGCATACATGATGCCTTTGACCGTATGTGTTCATGCATACATGATGCCTTTGACCGTATGTGTTCATGCATACATGATGCCTTGACCGTATGTATTCATATATATATGATGCCTTTGACCGTATGTGTTCATGCATACAT
>CM052669.1:2404810-2409810 GCA_028533165.1 Leontopithecus rosalia
TGACCGTATGTGGAGACAACCAAGGAACATGATGAAATTGGTTTGTTGCCCATAAATTCACTGGACACATGTTGAAAGTAAATGATGGACTCGGGAACTCTTAACTCCCGGCTTCAGAAGCAGATACTGAGCTTCAAATGTGCTAAGACTGACCTGAATGAGAGACTTGTCTCCTACAGAGACAGAGCCGAAATGGTGGAACATCAGGCAGAAGTTCTCAGTATGGAGAGATGGAAGAAAACAGATGAAACCCTTAAGCAAATTTCCAAAGCATTACTGACAGAAACAAACCCAGGTTTTGGATGTCACAGGAACTTTTAGAGAAAAAGAAAATATGTTAAACCCTTAAGAAAAGCTCAGCGTTCCTGAGATGGACGGACCAGCCACCTACTCCAAGCCATCTAGGGTGCTCCAGTCCCAAACATGCATCAGAGCAGGGTTCCTCTCAGTCTGGGGAAAGAGGAAGCACGAGCCCAACACCAGGGCACCGCACACTCGTTAAAGAAAAGAGAAAAGACGACCGGACGGCAGGAATTCCCCTGGACACTGTTAAATTCAGTTTATGGAATACTCACAGGCGTTTTATTGAAAAGACTAAGGGGATAGCAGAGAAAATGACATACTTTTCTGGAAAACTGCGGTGGAGGCAGAAAGAGATGAAAGGACATTAATCTGTTTCAGAGAACAGGCCCCACACTGCCAGGACACAGAAGGGCAGCCCCGGTCCCCACAAGATCGTGAAAGGGAACCACAGCTCCCACTAGTACAGGAATCCTACAAACAGATTTCCACGCTCAGAAGAAAATGCCACCTGGGGCTACCTGCCACAATTAATCTTCTCGAAAGTGTTTCTGCGGAGGCTCAGAAGTAAAGTCGGGACGCACGGGGCCATCCCCACCTTCCCAAAATTACCTGCCCTGGGCCACCCACCTGCAAGGACACTGTTAGAGATGGGTTTTTATTCTCAGCCATCTCAAGAGCAAATATTCCCAGAAAGCATGCATTAGAGTAGGGTGCCTCTTTACAGAAATCCTGGAGAGTGAGGTTTCAGCAGGTGACTGACCAGAGGCCCCAGGGACTTCACAGTTGGCGGGCTGGAGCATAGAGAGGGCAGAGCCCTAATGGGGGCTGAGTTTAAAATGGAAGAGCATTCTTCACGTCAGAGACTCTTAGGGCCTTTTCTTCAGGAACAGACGTGGTGAGGAGTGCTGTGCAGCCTGAGACAGGTGCTACCTGGGCTTCGAGAGCTGATGCGCCTGTCCCCAGAGCCAGGTAGCCCCAGCCCAACCCACCCCACAGTAACTGAAGCCCTTCACCCTGACCCAGCACCATCCTGGGGGCTGGTGCACACTGTGGACTTGACCAACCTATGCCATACATGGAGTGATGATGTCACTTTCCCACTTGAACTGCCCCCCAAAAATATATCTTCTGGACGTTGGAAAAAGACACCCCTTAGTGTAGCCCCAAGGCCTCTGCTCTCCATGGACCTCCTGAGTGTGACTGCAGCATAAGGAGCAGGAAGCCGGGGCTTCTTGATGAAAGTCGAAAACGAAGCCCTGTCTCTGAAAAGCCCTCGCCTGTTAGATCTGGGAAACATCTAAAGCCACTTGCTTTTCACAATGAATAGACTTTTGGGAACATATTCTAAGGAAAGGCAGAAGATATAAAGAAGCAAATTCAACAAGAATATTCTTTGCAGCAATAGCAAAGGAGGAAGGGAGGCAGAGTGGAGAAGAAAGGAAAAGGGAACAGACAGACAGAAGAGAAAGAGACAGAGAGAGACAAGAGGGAGAAACAGGGGCAGAAAGAGGAGACGGAGAGAGAAGAGAAAGCCTCGCTTATTTTCAAGCTGCCCTCCTGGAGAATCTAGAAGGCTAATAAAATCCTCAGCCCACCTCTTGTGCTGGGGCAGCCAAGTTTCAAGCCGAAGTATCCCAAACTAAAAGGTAACAAATAATAAGACTGAAGAAGACAGGCACGTTCTTTTCCAGCCCCTTTTTGCAGCATCAGCAGAATGGGAAAGGTTGCTGCACTCATTTGAAGGAGGACCCAACTGGAGAGGTGGGGTGAGAAGGCAGACGTTCTCTTGCTTCCTGTGCTCACACCCCAGTGAGGGCCAGCGCCAGCACCGCCTCCAGAGTTTCCACGGAGGACACGGGAGGGTCTGCAGCCATGTGAAGAGCAGACCCATGTTTCCATCACTCCCTCCCTGGGGCAGCTCAGAGCTGCCTCCCATGAGTGCTGCCCGCTCCCTCCGTCCCGATGCCCTCACCATCAGCATCTCTGCCAATCTCCCTGAAAGGGCCGGCTGCGCTGCAGCCCAGCAGGGCCAGAATACTCAAAATGAAAATTGTAACGATCACTCTTCTGATTGCAGAATCCCAAGAGTCAGAAATTCTCTCACTAAAGAAGCGGGGTGGGGTGTGGAGGGAAGCTGGACAGAGAGAAGCTGCCCTGGCTGTCTGTCACGCTCGGGTGCAGAAAGCTGTGACACCACCTGGCGCCGGTGATAGGGACCCACACTACACACTAGAGGAGGCTCGTCCAGGAAGAATAACTGTGAGCCATCGTGGGTCTCCCCTGAGTTCACAGATGTCAGGAAACCTTATCCAATCACCCACCTTGCCAGCCACCTGCTCACCTGCATTCCGTAGAAGAAATAACACATCCTTCACATCCCAACAGGGCAAGTAGGCAGGAAAATGGGCCAAAACGTAGAAAACCATGTCTGCAGAAGGCAACGGCACGCGACCTCACTTTCTGGGTCATGCATCCTTGTGACGATAAACACAGAATTTTAACTGAGCTGGAAACCAGAATGAAAACTAACCTTCCTCCAAGCTTAAGTCGTATGAAGTGTGCGGAGCTACCTGCAGTGCCTGCCTGCTTGGGTGGGGATTCATGTAGGTCACACTTGCTGTGCAGGAGGAGGGGAGTGGACTCTGGAGCCAGGCTGGCCACGTGCAAGTCTCAGCTCCCTGGCCAGCTCTGCAATCTCTGACAGTTTACCTCTATGCCCTTTGCCTCTCACGTCTGTCAAATGGGCATCATGGCAGTGTGTATCTGAAAGGGCTATGTGGGAATTAAATGTGCTTGTAGCTGTAAGGGGCTGAGAACTGTGTCTGCTCTTGGTGAGCAGAAGGGTAACCAGGAGGTGACCAACGAAATACCCCATTCAAAGCCTCAGCACTGTTCGTAGTGAGCAAAGACACACCTCCTCCACGTACGAAGCCGTAACTATTAACAATCAGTACTGGCAGGCACAACTCAGATTCCTTCGAACCAGAAAATTGAACTCTGGCCAATGACTGCTGTACTAGTTGAGTAAATCTTAGGGATTTGGGGTTAACAGAAAATTAGTCTACAAAAGTAGAAAGTCTGGAGGATTTTGAGAGTGTGGGCTCAGCTGCAACCTCTCCTCCCAAGGCCATCGGTCAACAGCATCTCCAGCCCTGCAGAAAGACAGAAGCAGCGAAGAAAATGTCAGACAAACATTGGGCATGTTTGTACACATCTCCCAGAAATCCTAAATGCTTTGCATGTTTCAGCTAATAATTCATTAAAATGGATTATGCTGAGCATTTTATAACCTACTTCGCTGCTCTTCTGTCTATCTAATTCCATCCCTTTGTGACACATTTTTTATACTTGGCTCATTTTTTCAATTGTGTTTGGTGTCTTACTCCCATGCAGAGAATAAAAGTGCATGTTAACATTGATTTGATTGGTACAGCTAATGTTCAATCTGTCTCTCTTCCTCGAATATTGACTTTTGATGGTGTTAAGTCTTTACTTCTTTTTCACCTCGATTTAGCAAAATATTCAATTTTAGGTTGAGCAAAGCTTGCTCACTAGTGTTATGGAGTATATAAAAGCAGATGGAATGTGTTTCCTGCCTTCAGGAGGATTGAAATCCAAAAGGAGGTCTGATGGCACGGATGAGAGTCAGCTCAGTATGCAGCGTTCAAAACAGGTTGGAATCTTTCTTCTGCCACTTCCAATGGCGAGACCCTGAGCAAATCATTTTCACAAGCATCAGGCTCTCCACCTATGACATGGAAGGAAAAATAGCAATCTTGACAAAATTGTGATGACTAGAGACAGTGCACATAACCTCTTATTTACTGCCTTCTTATTTACTTCTCAAATGGGATGAGTTACAATATCTTCTACCCCATCCTGTGAGATTCAATTAAAATTATCTGGAATCCCCCATCTTCCGGTGAGGAAGACCCCGCAGCCCTCAGGATGTCCTTTTGGAAACTGGACTTTGTATGAAGGATGAAGTTACTCCAAATTTCTTCTGATTTCACATATTTTCCTTCCTAGGTATCTCTTGGGATTCTTCCTTCTTCCTACTCTACATTAACCTGATGATAACTGCCAGCTCTGATTTCTAGAAATCCCCTCAATCTACTCATGCCAAATACTAAATACAGTAGATTGGGCAGGCTCATTAAATCATGGTAGAGCATCGTAAAGAAGGAAAGTAGACACCCTTGTTCTTAAAGGTTCATCACCCATCCCACCCTGGAGAAGGTTGCTGATTGCCTCTTCTCCTCAGACGGTCTCATTACTATGCATCACTTTTTATGCCTTGCCTTCATCTTTATGGCTTCTCCTCCCTAGTGGGCTCAACTCCCAACACTGGAGTGAGGGTCACACCTGTCTGTCTTCATGCAACACAGCCTGGTTTCCTTTCTTGTCTCTCCCCACCATGCCCTGTGGGCTGCTGTTCTGCAACCAGAATGGAGACCCAAGGAGATTTGCTAAACTAGGACAATTCTCACTCCGGGAGGAAAATCTGCTTCACAGTTCTCCATCCTAAGGAGATAAGAAGGGACCACAATAAATCCTATCGACTGAGAGGAGAACACTCTCCAGGTTGCCATAGGATGGAAGAGGTGGTGACAGAATCTGCAGCCATTTGGTAGAATATGTGATATTTGAGTCATTCTGAGGAATGTGTGCAGATTCTGTAGTCAGATCTTGGAAAA
>CM052669.1:2412310-2468888 GCA_028533165.1 Leontopithecus rosalia
CTACTGAAGAACATCTTGGTTTCTCAGTTACCTCCAAGTTTTAGGAATTATGAATAAAGCTGCTATAAACATCCATGTGCAGGTTTTTGTGTGAACACAAGTTTTCGACTCCTTTGGATAAATACCAAAGAGTGCAATTGTGGAATTGTATGTGAAGAGTATATCTAGTGCCCATCGATGATAGATTGGATAAAGAAAATGTGGCACATATACACCATGGAATTCTATGCAGCTATAAACAAAAAAGAATGAATTTGTGTCTTTTGCAGGAACATAGGTGAAGCTGGAAACCATCATCCTCAGCAAACTAACGCAGGAACACAAAACCAAACACCGCATGTTCTCACTCATAAGTGGGAGCTGAACAATAAGAATACATGGACACAGGAAGGGGAACATCACACACTGGGCCCTGTAGAGGGGTGGGAGGCAAGGGAAGGAGAGCATTAGGACAAACACCTAATGCATGTGGGGCTTAAAACCTGGATGACAGGTTAATAGGTGCAGCAAACCACACGGCACATGTATACCTGTGTAACAAACCTGTACATTCTGCACATGTATCCCAGAATTTAAAGTAAAATTTAAAAATAAAGAGTATATTTAGTTTGGTAAGACACTGTGATAATTTTACAAACACAAAGTATGTCATACCCATTTCCCCACCTCCCTCAAGACCTTTCAGCAGTGTCCCGTTGCTGTTATTAAGAGAATAAAGCACCTACCATAATCTCCTAGCCCTACCTGCCTTCCTTCATTCTCACCTTGTGCCACTTTCTCCCCTGCTGACTTCCTTGCACATGCCTGATTCCTGCTGCAAGAGGCATTCTGCACGCACCCCCTTCTCTGTTTAGACCATGGTGTCCACACAGTATGCACCCTCAACAATCAACCTCTGCTTCTCTCCAGACTGCAAGTGGATCATCCCTTCCATAATGCATCTGTTTTCTCCCCCTCATCCCAAGATACGTCAAATTCCTTTACAGCATACATTTATAGGGTCCCTCTTTTCTTTCTTTGGTGCATGTTCCTCAATTCTTAATCAGAAACCTATTAGAATGGCTGTTATATTAGTGCCCCCCATTCTCCCCTTCAGACCACAAGTTCGTGAAAGCAGGGGCCATGTTCATTTTTACAAACCATGCTATTCTCCGTGTATATTTGTTGAATGAGTAAATGGTTCTGCAGTTTCAAGCAAAGCTAGAAACTTGACTTTGGAAGAAGGAAAGTAGGTAACATCTCCAAAGCAGACCCTATAGTGTGAGAAAAGAAGGGAAGAATGGAGAGGGAGCAGAAGGGTGAATCTCAGCACGGGAGTAGGTGAGAGTTCCAGAAACACTGGCTTTTCAGGAGTTTTTCTTTACTTCACATCTGTGTTTCCATCCCTGTGTAGTGTAACTCCCATGTCCCTCTCTATTGCCACATTTCCTTACTGACAAGGACAGAGGCAGTGCATTGGGCACACTTTTAACCAGCATACTCGCTTGGACTTCCAAGAAAATGTAGAGAAAATAAACTAGAAATGGTATCTCAGAAGAAAAAAAAAATCAAAAAATATGAAAATAAACATGTAAAAAAAATTAATGGTTAAAGACAACTTTCCAACATTTTTAAGTATCTCTGTGACCTAAAATTTCATTAGGACTCCCCATACTTCTTTCTTTTTACTTCGCTGTGTATGTGTGTGTGTGTGTGTGTGCATGCACGCATGCACGTGTGCGTGTGTGTGTAAATTCAACAGAAATCTACAGAAAAAGAACTCTATTGCTAGAATAATGCAACTTCAGGGGAGAAAAATATAATTTTTTTCTTCCAGCCACCTTAGCTTCATTGGCTGACTTTCCTATAACAAAAGATGAATCCCAAAAGAGCAAACAGAAGTTTATTAGCATGTATATTTCATATATACATGGGAGTTACGCGGGGAATAAGGGGAGCTCCAAGAGACAGCTCAGCACTTTTGTTTATGTAACATCTTCAACAAGAATCATAAATGTTTAGAGAAGTGCCAAGGCAAACTAAAAGGACTTTGGGTCACTAGGGGCAGCAATTGTGGCAAGGCCAATAAATGAGAGTTTTTTGTGTGGATTCCTCTGGTGCTGTCTCCTGAATGATAAGAGTCTAAAATTGTCTGCAGAGATTGACCTGCGTCCTTCCTGGCAGAGAGGGGAAGAAGGGCACTTTCGCCTTTGTATAATATGATTATGTTGTGCTCTTTTCAGAAAAGAGAGGGAAGGCCAGAGCGCTGCTCAACTGCCTCAGCTCAAAATATTTCAGCATGATGTGTGCTATTCTCTGAGCTGTTGCTATGCAGATATCTCTAAAGGCATCGGATGCATCCACAGCACCACTTGTGGGGAAATCTTGAGCCAGCCTGGGATCAAAAGTGTAACTCAGCCCCAAGGAGTTTCTGAGCCACAGGACTCCAGGCAGACCTCTGAGCAGGTGACAGTCTATGAGGCTCCCTCCAGTAGACTGGTACATAAACTGAAGTTCTTTTCACAGATTTGTCTGTGTTTCTTTTGTGGGGAAAAAAATGACCCTGTAGCTAAAATGTAGACTTCATAGTGCAAGAAAAACAACATCTGGAGCCTTAGCCAGAAGCAGCACAGACCCAGGCAGCCTGGTGGTGTCCGGCGGGGACAGCCCACGAGACCCATCAGCACGTGCCCTGCGAGCCGCCACCAGCAACATATGTTTACATGCTAATGAATGTCAGGCTCATTTACAACAAATTTGCATCCATCAAAGTCAAACAACAAACGAACATTTGTTGTGTGTCAGTGGCCCCTGAGATACTGGGGAGAACTGGACCACCTGACCCATTCAACTTCCAAGCGTCCCAGAGGGAAAATGCAGACCACAGGAAAGGACTGTGCTGGAAAACATTTGTTCTTATGGATCCCAGGAGTCGTCCTGTGACTGACCCGAAGAGTCCCCTCTGAGGATGGGGTAGATCTAGGGTAGTGGAGGTGAGCCATGCCTGCCGGGCCTTCCTTCTGTGGGAGGATGGAGTGTGCTTGGCTAGATGTTTTGCTTGAGTCTCAGCTTGGCTGTCCCAGATGGGAGCAACTCATTTCTATCCTACGACTCTGGGTGTCCTCATCTGTAATGGAAGGTTTGGTTAGATGAGCTTAAAGTCACTCCAATTGCAAAGCTGTGACTTGTGGATACGTGTCGGTGAGAATTTCTCACTTCACTTTAACAAGTGACACAGATAGCCAGGTTTCTCCTTCCATCAGCCAGTGTGCCCCAGGAGACACTGTCACAGGCAAAGAGGTGATTAAAAGGTGTCACTGACCGGATTCTTTGCAGATGGGTGGGCAGGGCCCAAAGGAAATGAGAATCACATCCTCCACACACACCAGCAGCGAGGGATGGCTGAGGAGGGGCTGCTGACCTGGATAGGCATGAGTAGTGGTTGAGGAGGGGAGACACCTCCTCTCCCTCCCCCACCTTCTACCTGCTGCCAGCAAGGACCCAAGCAGCAGCCTCAGGCCAGGGGCCAGGCCAGGCTCCCAGAGTCAGAGCCAGGGAGAAGCCAGGCACAGGGAGAAGCCACTCGTCCCCATTAACACCGAGGGTCCTGCAAGAATTCTGATGGAAATATTTCAAAGCTCATTCGACAACTCCCTCTCTCCCCAACCAGAATCTGCATGTGATTCCACAGTTTCCTGACCTGTCCTCAGGGGTGTCTCACAGGACAACTCCTGACCTGTCCTCAGGGGTGTCTCACAGATGGGCTGCCTGCTCTGCCCAGGACCCAGGACCCTCCAACCTTTGGAGGTCTGGAGTCACCTCACCCCTTCCCAGCAGTGGTTGTTTACTGTCAAATTATCATCACTGCCCCCCTCCCACAACACATGGGAATTTAATATGAGATTTGGGTGGGGACACAGCCAAACCATATCAAAGGGGGACCCAAGGCTCCCTCATGGGGCTCTGGCATGAGCTTAGGTGACACAGGTTATGAGACCCCATCTGCTTCAGGTTAAATTGCATCTCCCAAGCTCCCAGGCTGTAGACCTAACCTAGCACCTCAAAATGTGTCTGTATGTGCAGACAGGGCTTGTAAAGGGGTGATTTAGGTAAGACAAGTCATTAGGACTGATGTCCTCGTATGAAGAAGAAATCAGGACAGACACCCATGGAGGGACACCCCTGCGAGGACACAAGAGAAGATGCCATCTGAAAGCCAAGGAGAGAGGCCTTAGGAGGAGCCAGCCCTGAACACACCTGGACCTTGGAGCTCCAGACTCCAGGACTATGAGAAATACATCTCTGTTCTTGGCAAAACTGCCCATGGCGGCCCAAGCAGAGCCATGTGCCATCTTTGATTCTCAGGAATTCCACCTGTTTTTATGCTCCTGGATTTTGGGAGGCCTCTGGTTGGATGACTAGCATGTGGCTAAAGTTAGAGAAGGAGCTGCTGGTGTAAGAGAGCCCCACACAGCTACGAGCAGACACTGAGGGGCATGAGGGGAAGGTTTGTGAAGCCCCTAGGGACCCACCACTGTATTTTACCTCATCAACAGTAGTTGTTCACTTTGAGCCCATCCTCCACGCTATTGTGGGGCATTTCATTGGGAGATTATATACCTGGACTCTGGTTATATTTTGTTTTCAAGTACAGCATGTGACTTCCACCCCCAGGCCAGCTACCACCAGTCCCATCCAAACACCACACCTTTCCTTTCCTTCTGGTTGAGGTGCCTTCTTTTCTACTTTTAAATTTTTTCTATTAAACTGGGTGCAGTGGCTCATGTCTCTAATCCCAGCACTTTGGGAGGCTGAGGCAGGAGGCTCACCTGAGGCCAGGAGTCCAAGACCAGCCTAGCCAACATGGCAAAACCCTGTCTCTACCAAAAATACAAAAATTAGCTGGGTGCCCTGGCGTGCAGCTACTCAGGTGACTGAGGCACCAGAATCACTTGAACCCATGAGGCAGAGGTTGTAGTGAGCAGAAATTGCATCACTACACTCCAGCCTATGTGACAGAGCAAGACATCATCTCAAAAACGAAATATTACATTGATACATAATAATTGGACATATTTATGGAGTACGTGTCATACTTTGATACATGCCTATAATGCATAATCATCAAAGAGGGTAACTGGAATATTCATCATCTCAAATACTTACCATTCCTTTGCATTGGGAATGTTTTAAATTTTTTCTTCTAGCTATCTTGAAATATACAATAAATTATTGTTCACGATATAATATCACCCTACTGTGCTAAAAAATACAGTAAAAATTATTCCTTCTAACTGTATCTTTATGCCAATTGTATCAGGCCATTTTTGCATTGCTATAAAGAAATACCTGAGACTGAGTAATTGATAAAGAAAAGAGGTTTCATTGGCTCATGATTCTGCAGGCTGTCTAGAAAGCATGATGCTGGCATCTGCTCAGCTTCTGGGGAGATCTCAGGAAACTTACAATCATGGCAGAAGGTAAAGGGGGCACAGGCACATCACATGAAAAAAGCAGAAGCAGGCAGGCATGGTGGCTCATGCCTGTAATCCCAGCACTTTGGATAGCTAAGGCGGATGGATCATGAGGTCAGGAGATTGAGACCATTCCCCGCCAAGGTGAAATCCTGTCCCTACTAAAATACAATTAGCCAGGCATGAGGGTACATGCCTGGAGTCCCAGCTATTCAGGAGGCTGAGCAGGGGAATCACTTGAACCAGGGAGATGGAGGTTACAGTGAGCCAAGATCATGTCACTACATTCCAGCCTGGGTGACAGAGCAAGACTCCGTCAAAAGAAAGGAAGGAAGGAAGGGAAGAAGGAAGGAAGGAGGGAAGGGAAGGAGGAGGGAAGGGAGGGAGGGAGGGAGGGAAGGTGCCACTCACTTTTAAATGACCAGATCTCAAAAGAATTCACCATTGTGGGGACAGCACCAAGGGGATGGTGCCAAAGCATTCATGAGAATTTGCCCCAGTGATCCAATGACCGCTCATGAGGCCCCACCTCCAACACTGGTGATTACAAGTCACCATGAGATTCAGGCAGGAACACACATCAAACTGCATTGCGAATAAACCAAGCTGTCTCTATCCCTCTGATAACCAACACTCTACCTCCATGAGATCAGCTCCTCTCACTTCTGCACATAAATGAGAAGCAGCCACATCCGTCTTTCTGTGCCTGGCTTATTAACATAATGTCCTCCGGTTCCATCCATCTTGCGCAAATGGTAGGACTTCACTCTTCCTATGGCTGCGTAATATTTTATTGGGTTTATATACCACATTTGCATCTAATCATTTTTTATCTATGTGCTCACTGATGGACACTTAGGTTGACTCTGTAGCTCTGCTATTCTGAAAAATGCCACACCCCATGTTCATTGGCTGTGTTTATTTAGTACATGTCTTTCCCACTAAAATCCAAGCCCCGTAAGAACAGTGACCGTGTCTAAAGGTTCACCAATATGCACGGGCCTCTAAGTCAGTGCCCACCGCACAGTAGACACAGTAATGATCTATCAAAGCTTTTAATGAATAAGTGAAAACTATATTTTTTTAACGTGACGGGTCTCATATTCCACATATCTATGTTAAGCCTATTGACTTGTTAATGCTTCACCTAAATAAAGAAAGAAAACACTTAGTGGGTAACCGATTTCCTAAGATTTCCTTTGATTTCACTACACAGATCAGCATTTACCAGACACTCTTCAAACTCCCTCAAGACGAGCCTGGCTGGGCTTCTGTCTCAATTCCTGAAAATCTTGACTTTCTCCTTCCTGCATTCAACGGTTCAGAGCCCAGACTTCATTTTCATGCACAATTAGTAAGATTCGTTCTAGAAGAAGGCTAAATTGCTCGTTTGTGTGAACTCAGCACTTGGGACCAATAACCTCGCTGAGAGAGAGCAAGGCCACGTTCTGTCTTACCAAAACCAGCCCACGGCTGTTGCCTATAGAATCATCTTAACCCTTTGGGACCCAAGCCTTAGCATCTTATTTAAAAACACAGAACTCCGAGACAAGTCATCTTTCCCAACTAGACACATAAAAAATATGGTGGCATTTTAAAAACCGAAATCTTGGTGAAAAAAAATAGAGAAAAAGTATGTATATATGTGAGTTTTTGTTTAGTTCTAGAAGTCAAATCTACTTTCATTAAATACAGTATAGCACCCTGAGTCAAACAGAAACACAGGATGGGATTTCTGATCCCACCCACAATTCCTTTCATGCTTCTAATGATGTGGGTGCTTGTAAACTTCCACGAAGTGTTTGCTTTTGCTAATGTCCATTTTGAAGTCTTTGAGGTGGTACATATGCCCAAGTAAACATTCACATTATTTTATTTTCTTTCCAAATTACATATAATTCCGAAGGAAGTTTTACTGAAAGATCTCTAATACTTACTTATAGTGATTTCATTTAAAGGTGGATTTCCACCTTTAATTGTTGTTTAAAGGTGTGACACTCAACACAGCCTCACCTGGGATCCCTAACTTGTCTAGCCAGTGAGTAGAGAGCTTTTCTCTCATGAAAATAAATTTCTTTTTTTATGCTGTTAATCAATTGAGTTTGCTGCTTTCCCTGAAGTAAAAAGAATAGAACTCCAGTCTCTGAAATTAAGTATATTAAGTTGTACTTTGTGTGTGTGTGTGTGTGTGTGTGTGTGTGTGTGTGTTTGAGACGGGGTTTCGCTCTTCTTACCCAGGCTGGAGTGCAATGGAACGATCTCGGCTCACCGCAACCTCCACCTCCTGGGTTCAGGCAATTCTCCTGCCTCAGCCTCCTGAGTAACTGGGATTATAGGCATGTGCCACCATGCCCAGCTAATTTTTTGTATTTTAAGTAGAGACGGGGTTTCACCATGTTGACCAGGATGGTCTCGATCTCTTGACCTCATGATCCACCCGCCTCGGCCTCCCAAGTTGTGGTTTTTTGTTGTTTTTTGAGACAGAGTCATCTTCTGTTGCCCAGGCTAGAGTATAGTGGTGCAATCTCGGCTCACTGCAACCTCTGCCTCCCGGGTTCAAGTGATTCTCCTGACTCAGCCTCCCGAGTAGTTGGGATTACAGGCACCCACAACCATTCCCAACTAAGTTTTGTATTTTTAGTAGAGATGGGGTTTCACCATCTTGACCAATCTGGTCTTGAACTCCTGACCTTGTGATCCACCCGCCTTGGCCTCCCAAAGTGCTGGAATCACAGGTGTGAGCCAACACGCCCAGTCTGAGTTGTAGTTTTTTAAAAAAAAAACAAAGGAGGAAAGAGGAAGGAAGGAAGGAAGGAAGGAAGGAAAGAAGGAAGGAAGGAAGGAAGGAAGGAAGGAAGGAAGGAAGGAAGGAAGGAAGGAAGGAAGGAAGGAAGGAAGGGGGAGGGAAGGGAAGGAGAGGAAAGGAGGAAGGGAAGGAGGGAAAGAAGGGAGGGAGGGAACAAAGAAAGCAAGCTCTGAAAAGCCCTGAGGCAGAGCTGCTGAGTTTATAGCAAATGCAGATGCACACATTGAATCTGCAGTGAGAATCTCGCTCTACTGCTGGAATCTATAAATGATTGTTTGTCCTGTATATTTTTAATAGCAAGTTATAAAGCTATTTGTGCAGCACCAGGACCAGGACTTTCTCCTCCGAGGCTGGCACAGCTCATCAGCCTGGGACGCAGCCCCATGGGGGGTGATGCCAGCCGGTGCTGTCTAATGGGGTGGGGAGGATAGAGGCAAAAGCAGGTCTGAGTTGGCAGCCCCTCTGGGAATGAGCTGGCCATTAGGGCCAGGTTTGCATCCAGATGAATCCCATAGTCATGGGTTAAAATGGGCTGGAACCCTGGAATCAAACCATGGAAGGAGGCAGATGGGTAATTCCCCACTGATACCAGGGCCCGGAGGAGTTCAAATTCCATCACAACACACGCATGCCCTCACACACACCTTGTCAGATGCCCATCGTGACACCCTGGAAGGGCATTTGCCTGACCCTGATTACAGCCGAACCAGTGAGGCTGAAGCGCGCAGCAATCACTGCCAGGCAGCCGGCGTGTCATTTTGCATCCACTGGTGTGATGAATCTTTTACATAATGTGAATCACTGTCTAATTGTGACTCCGATTGCACCTACTGCCGTCAGCTCACTCACCGCTCCCCGAGTCACTCGAGAAGGAAAGGAGTGAGAAGAGAATTACACATAAACAAGGTTTTGTTCATCACGAGAGTGAAAGAAAACTATCCCACGTGTGGTCAAAGTGGCCATGTGAATAAGGGAGGAGAAAGCCCGACGGCTCAGCACCTGTGGATGCCCAGACAGGGAGCAAAGCCACCAGGAGGGAGCGTCATCCGCCTGTGCACCTGCAGCCTGTCCAGGAGCTCCCACCTGCTACAGGATGTAGTATCAGGAGAGGACCGAGGGACCAGCTGCCGGCAGAGCAGGGGTTCAAGCCACGACCCTATTACTTCCCGTCCTTGCAGCCCTGAGCAGATTCCCTCATCTCACTGTTGTGTCAAGATCAAACGAGACTGTGTGAGGTATCTAGAAAAAAACACAAGGTCGATGCTCAGCAAACGTATCATCCTTTTCCTCTTTAAAAATTAAACACAAACACTCCAGAAGGAGGACAAGTTCACCTTTCCATTGACGGAACCCCGTCTCCTTGACCCCCCCCCTCCCAACTCCTGTACGATTTACAGTACTCAGCACTTCAGTTCTTCACCCCCACTGAGGTCAGCCATGCCAGGGGCAAGGAAGGTGGTGCCTCTGGGACCCGATCTGAGGCAGGACAGACTTGTGAGCCACAGCACTTCGCCCTGGTGCGGGTCCATGGCGGCGGTGGCAGCAGCTCTGGGCCCACCGTGCTTCTCCAGGTCTCTCATTACCCGCAGGAGACCCCCAAGAGGAAAGCAAGCATCCTGGGAGGAATCAATGCTGCAGATACATGCCTGTCCCTCTTATCACCTGGGAGGTCTGGCAGGAGGCTGGGCCCTGGGCAGGGTTGGGGGAAGCTGAGCAGTCTCCACAGTGGTTTGGGTGGTGTCCTGCTCTTCAGACAGTTGCTGTCGTGAGTGATGGGAACCACTGGCTGCCTGGACCTGGGCACCATGTTTTCCCATGTGGTTGATGTGAAGACATGCCTCCGAGGTCCCTTCCAGGAAGGGCTGTGTCCAGCTGCAGAGAGAGGTTGGCAGGAGGCTCAAGTGATGAGCTCCCTCAGGACAGGGGTGTCTGGGGAGCCTACACAAGGTGATGAACATCCCTGCCACGCAGAGGAGGCTCCCCAGGAGTGAGCTAAGCCTTGGCAAAGCCTCGCCGCCCTTCCACTCTGCCCTCCTCTCCTCACCAGCCTCTCGAGGGCGTTGGTCTCAAACTCAGCATCTGCTTCAGAAGAACCCCACCTGCAACAGCCAATGACCAGTGTGACTGCAGTTCTGACTCCTCCCACGTAGAGGGCTGTTGGGGACGTAGATCAATTAGACTGTCTCCCTAATCATCACAAGCCAAAAGCAAGCTCATAAAAATGGGAATCTGAGTTTGCCTCTAATAGAGGATATGTGCCACTCTCCTGACAGCTGATATTACACTCTACACGTTCAAGGTCCACCGTCTGTCAGAATGAGCAGCAGAGGCTGGAAAATACAGAAGCTTTCATTATAACGGGGCCACTGCTGGGTTTGAAGGACGCATTTAGGACCATCCTCTAATCATGGATATAGACAACGTCTAATAATCCAAGCTTAAAAAGAAAACAAGATGTGAACAGAATACCAGCAATTTTCTAGTACAGGAGTCGGTCCCTCATCCGCAGGTCAGGCGTGTGCGCAGGTGTGAACCCTCACTGGAAACCCACACCAGCTGACCCAGAGCTTCTGAAGGGAACACCACATGTTCAGGCAGCTTCCCCTGCTCCCGCCCACCCGGGGTAACTTAGAACTGATATTTAACCCTAACCCTAACCCTGACTTAAACAGCAAGGATGCCCTGCTGTTAGAATTTTTTATTAGTAAGATTTATAACACTGATATATTTACCTTTTCTGAGACATTCCATTTTTCTACACATTTAATGTACTTTGAAAAAGAGTCAAAAATTGAGTCTACCTGTATCTTTAGGCTTAATTATTAGGAAAACAGAGCTGGAATATGACGACTTAGCTGCATCTCAGTGAAACTAGCCAAACTCTTTCTCTTTCTTATCTCTGGCTCAGAAGCATTTGTGAACTCTGTTGGGCTTAATTTCTTACTATTACAGAATCAAGTCAGTAGAAGATTTACATTTTTTCAAGTCTGCCAGCATGCAGAGAGATTTTTTAAAATCTAAAATCCTCAGTGAAAAGAGCTGTCTTCATTCAGTCCCAGAAGAAGATCTTTGGATTTTGCTGTTTCCCCTTTCAGGTTCTCAGGAGTGCTGCATTTTGCACAGAAAGTAAGAGAAAGGGGAGAGGATACAGCAGCCTGAGCCAGTCTTTGAGGCATCCCTGCAGGGAGACAGGGTCCTCGACTCATCCCCACAGGGAGGGGGTCCTCAGTGCATCCCTACAGGGAGAGGGGTCCCAGCAGGGAAAGCCAGGTGATAGCCCCTCAGTCCTCAGCGGCACCATCTCCACCTCTTCACCTGGTCACAGGCTGCTGTGCTTAATTTCCATGCTCTCCCCAATCTTTCCCTACAATCGAAACAGAATCAAATGTAAATTAATAACTCACAGCCAAAAATGTATTCAAGTGGCTTCGCATTTCCCTTTTCTGTCGCCGTCACAGCTAACTGTGGCAGGTATGCTTCAGCATTGCTGGCGGTGATTCACAGTGGTGATGGAGTTCCTCACGGTCAGGAATGTTTTCTATGTGCTCACCAAGCACCTGTCCCTGCACAGGCTATAAATACTCACAGTGTCCTTCTGCCTACCTGCTATTTTGATTCGGAATGGAACAGATGAGGTGTGAAGAAGATAAGCAGCTTCACCAAGGCCATACCTTCAGCAGGTGGTAAAATCATCACTAACTCAAGCCTGACTTGCATCAAGACTCAGCAGCCATGCCTCAGCTCCTCCCAGGATCACTGACATCAAGGCTAGAGCCTGATAAAATATCTAGTTAATTCTCTGGGAGTGAATTAGCTAGAGGCTTGTAGATCTTGAGATCAAGAATACGTCATCTGTTTCTATTTCCATGGAAACACACTAAGAAGCAGAACGGTTTGCTGGGGTCTGCATCCTATTAGGAGTCCACATATCCACGGCGTTACCGAGTGTATTTGTTAGCTCAGGCTGCTGTAACAAAGTACCATGGACTAGGCATTTTCAGCAACAGGCATGTGTTTGTTATTGTTCTACACGCTAAAAGTCCAAGATGAAGGTGTCAGCAGGTGTCCTGACTTGCAAACAACCCCTACTCCCTGTGTCCTCACATGGCAGAGAGAAAGCGGCTAGAGTTTAGCCCTCCCGTATCTCTTGTAATAAGAACACCAGCCCTATCTGATTAAGGTCTCATCCTCATGACTTTATGTAACCTGAATTACTTCCATAAAGGTCCCATCTCCAAATACAGCCACATTGGATGTTAAGGCTTCAACATATAAATGTTGGGGTGACACAAACATTCAGTTGATAAAATTCCACCTAAAAATTTACAACCTCCAAATATTCATGAGCTTCTAGCATGCAAAATACACTGATTCCAGCCCAACATCACCAAATGTCCTCACTCAATCCAGCATCAATGCCGAAGCTTAAAGTCTAGAGTCTCATCTCAATGTCATCTCAATGTGATATGGGGGAGGTTCAAGACACAATTCATCCTGAGCTAAAATTCTCCTACAGCTGTGAACCAGTGAAACTGGACAAATATGCACTTCCAAAGTACAATAGCAGGGATACACATTCTCATTCCAAAAGCAAGAGTTAAGAAAGAAGAAAGGGGCAGCAGGTTCTAGGCAAGCCCAAAATCTAGTGAGGCAGATTTTATTAGACTTGAGGCTTGAGAAACATTTTCTCAGGCTAATGCTCCTCCTTCCAGACCACAGGGGCAGCAGCATCACCCCAGGGCTCTGCAGGGCGGCCACACCCACTACATTCTGAGCCATGGATGTGCAGCCTATTAAAACAGGGCCTAAGGAAGCGGTCCTGATCCTTTCTAAATAACCATCAGGGTCATGCTTCCATTTTTCTGAAAGGTCAAACACACAAGCAGCAGAAGAGCTCTGGGGTCCCATCCTGTGGAATCCCATCAGTCAGGTGCCTTCTTTATTTTGTCCCCACCATGTCCCCTCTGGTTCAAGCTGACAGGGTCTCTGGGGGTAACCCCATGTCTATTCCTGGACCCTGTGGAGGTGGGTGATTCAAGCCGTGGTTCCCACCCACACCCCTCTCCTTACCAAATTGTTATTCAGACAAACCCTGTGTGTTCTCTTCAAAACCAGCTTTCTCATTTTTTGTGGTGTGGGGAGACTAATAATTTCCAAATCTTCAAATTCTGATTTGTTTGGCTTAATGGTTCCTTCTGCAATTTGTCTCCTAACCTGTTGAATTTTACAATAAGCAGGAAGTAGAAGCTAGGCCTCACCTCCAACACTCTGCTTAGAAATCTCCTCTGCTAAGTCCCAGTTTCACTGCCCACGTCTTCCATCTCCCACAAGACACGAGACCTGGGCTCAGCCAAGCCGTTGCTGTGTTGTAAGAAGAATCACTTTCCTCTGGTGCCTGTACCGTCCCTCGCCTCTGCTGAGTTCTCACCAGAAGGGCCTTCAACATCCGCTTTCCACAATGGTCTGTCTATGATACCTGCATTCTCCAGGACACTAGAAGCTTTCCCTCCGCTCTCCCCTTTAATGACCTTATTTCTACTACAAGCCCGTCACAGCCATTGAGGGTTTTCACCTATCACCCGGGTTCCACATTTTTAGGTATTTGTTACAGCAGCACCCCTGACACCCACCACCAAAATCTCTTAGTCTGCTCAAGCTTCCATAGAAAATACCACAAACTCGGTGTTTTATTAATACAGCAGACCTTGACTTTTCAGTTCTGGAGGCTGGAAGATCAAGGCCAAGTGCCGGCATAGTCACTGTCCAGTGAGGACCCCTTCCTGGTTTGCAGATGGCTGCCTTCTCACTGTATCCTCACATGGGACAGAGAGAGCAGGAGAGCTCTCTCTGCTGGGTCCTTACAAGGGCAGGAACGCCATTAGATTAGGGTCCCAATCTATGACCTTAATGACTCTTCTACTCCAAATACAGCCACATGGTGAGGGCAGGGGAGGGTTGGGGGTGACATATACGTTTGGTCATAACCACATATGAGCTGTGTGATCTCAGGCACATTATTTAATACCTCTGGGGACTTGTCAAAAGTGCCACTGCGTCCTTTGTCTGCCTCTTGGCTTCCTGTGAGGATCAATCAAATGGAATATATATGAAGATGCTTTGCAAACTACTAGACACCATACCAACATCAGCTAAATGAGAGAAAAAGAAAAATGTCACATAGCTCTACAGTGCAAAAAACACTATGGACCAGAATCATTTATTAGTTGTGATATTTTTTCTGCATTTCTTCTTTAGGAGAAAAAAGCAAATGGCCATAAAAGAGGAATCATATTTTTTAAAAATCTAGGGTAACAGCATGAATCCTCCTTGGTCAATTTCCTACATTTCTACCAGACAGTGAGAAATGAGGTCAGACTCTCATTAAAATTATAACAATAACAACAAGTTTCAGTAGGTTCACAGTGGACTAAATAATTTTTAGAAAGTTTCACAACCTAAGTTGAAATAAAAAGGAGCTTCTGTCTAATGAGCAAATACAGGTTATTCCTAAATCTCATGCCTTAAATATTCTGATGAGACTGAATTATAACTAGCATATTTGTGTTCCTGTGTTAGGTAGGTGTCCTGCTTGAAAAAAAGCACCAGAAAGCACAATTTAAGATAGTCTGTATTAGTCTGTTCTCAGGATACTAATAAAGACATATTCAAGACTGGGTAATTTATTAAGAAAAGAGGTTTAATTGACTCACAGTTCTGCAGGGCTGGTGAGGCCTTAGGAGACTTACAATCGTGGCAGAAGGAGAAGCAAATACGTCCTTCTTCACATGGCAACAGAAAGGAGAAGAATGAGTGCCCAGCAAAGGGGGAAGCCCCTTATAAAACCATCAGCTCTCGTGAGAACGAATCCACTATCATGAGAACAGGATGGGGAAACTGTCCTCATGATTCAATTATCTCCACCTGGTCCCTCCCATGACACATAGGGATTATGAGAACTACAATTCAAGGTGAGATTTGGGTGGGGACATGGCCAAACCATATCACAGTCTATGTGAATAAACAAGACCTCTCATTTTTTGACAGTGACTGTTTCTCAGACTTCTCCCTATTCCTCTAAAGATTATTTCCATCATCACCTTTATTTGTGCATTTAAAATCTATCAGGCAGTTGGGCCTGGTAGCTCACACCTTGCAATCCCAGCACTTTGAGAGACCAAGGAGGCAGATTTCTTGAGCTCAGGAGTTGCAGACCAGCCTGGGCAACATGGCAAAACCCTGTTGACACGGTTTGGCTCTGTGTCCTCACCCAAATCTCACCTTGAATTGTATATCCCTATAGGTCAAGGTCAGGACTAGGTGGAGGGGATTTAATCACAGGGGTAGTTTTCCCCACACACTTTTCTCGTGACAATGAGTGAGTCTCATGAGTTCTGATGGTTGTATAAGCATCTGGCATTTCCCCTGCTTGCACACCTTTTTTCTCCTCCTGCCTTGTGAAGAGGCGCCTTCCCCCATGATTTAAGCTTCCTAAGACCCCCTCAGTCATGTGGAACTTTTTTAAAACCTCTTTTCTTTATAAGTTACCCTGTCTCAGGTATTTTCTTCATAGCAGTGTGAGAGCAGACTAATACACCCATCTCTACAAAAAATGCAAAAATTAGTTGGGAGTGGTGGCATGCACCTGCAGTGTCAGCTACTCAGGGGAATGAGGTGGGAGGATGGCTTGAGCCCAGGAGGTTGAGGCTGCGGTCAGCTGTGATGGCTCCACTGCACTCCAGCCTGGACAACAGAGTGGGACCCAGACTCTTAAATAAATACATATTTAAAAAAATAAAATCTATCTGCCCTGTCTTCTTATGTTTTTCTGCACAGAAAATGGTTGATAGATTATAGGTGAGAAGGAAAACCATTATTCTAAACTAGATTCCGGAAACTCGGAATAAGAACATATTTGAATAAACACAATAAAGAAAAATATGGCACACAATTATGCAGAAATCTCATTCTGTGTGTTCTGCGTGTGTTATTAATTTGGAGTAGATTGCCCATGCAATATCTGTGCCTCTCCAGACAATCTCAGAGAAACTGTGTCTTTCTTGTTGGGATTATTTCACTGACAGCAGAACACTGGTTTTCTGGAGAGAACGTTACTGAACTAAGATTCTGAAGATGGTTGTGGTTGTTTCTCATCTTTGTACTTGTTTCTAATTTAACACTATTCACAGGCTGGGCAGGGTGGTGCGTGCCTGTAATCCTAGCACTTTGGGAGGCCAAGACAGGAGAATCACTGGAGCTCAGGAGCTCGAGACCAGTCTGGGCGACCAAGTGAGACCTCATCTCTACAAAAAACAAAAAGGTGGCCGGGCGCCGTGGCTCACGCCTGTAATCCCAGCACTTTGGGAGGCCGAGGCCGGTGGATCACAAGGTCAAGAGATTGAGACCATCCTGGTCAACATGGTGAAACCCCCTCTCTACTCAAAATACAAAAAGTTAGCTGGGCATGGTGGCCCGTGCCTGTAATCCCAGCTACTCGGGAGGCTGAGGCAGGAGAATTGCCTGAACCCAGGAGGCAGAGGTTGCCGTGAGCCGAGATTGCGCCATTGCACTCAGCCTGGGTAACAAGAGCGAAACTCCATCTCAAAAAAAAAAAAAAAAAAAAAAGGTGAGCTGGGTGTGGTGGAACATGTCTGTAGTCCCAGCTATTTGGGAGACTGAGACAGGAGGATCAGCTGAGCCCAAGAGGTTGAGGCTGCAGTAAGTCATGATCACACGCCTGACTCCAACCTTGGTAACAGAGCAAGACTCTGTCTCAAATATACATGTTTTAAATATATATATTTAACATTACTCACCAGAAAGCTAAAAAACACAAGGCTCTCAGCTCAAGGTAAGTGAGGGGCAACTTCAGAAGGAGAAATAGGAAAGACGGCCCCCCAGATGCAAGTGCATCTTCCATGGGGCAAAGGCCAAATCATTCCCTAGTGAATCCACAACCTGGAATGCCTCGTGTCAGGTGTGAAGGGTAAAGAAGAAATTGAAGGGATTATGAAATGTCTTCCATTCTATACTGGGTTTAACAATTTCTACATCTCAGCCACTGGGCAAACTTCCACCTTGCCTTGTTCAACACAGTTTATAATAAATCTGTTAACCTTAAAAACCCAAGAAAGGCACAGGGCAGGTTATTGACACCGGCTTGATTTCTCACATTTGCCCATCGGGAAGTTTCCATATCCTTGGAAGAAGATCTCAGCCCTGCACCCCCTCACCACTGCCTAAGGAGACAGCCTCCTGTGAATGCTGCTTATAATGCTTTATTTCTGAGCACACAGGCTTCCTCTGCTCCTCTGGAAAATGTTGACACTGAGTGTTTGTGGAAAGAGGTGGCCTCCTACAATGTGACCAGAGGGGATTTCGGCTTTTTAACGTCACGAATGCTAGAGGAAAGGAACAGGTTTAGGCAGAGACCTTCCCCAAAGTCTCACATTGCAATCACAAAAGCCTCAGCCCCCGGGAAGGAGGTGCTGGAGACACAGCTGTGCCAAAAAATGTGCCCACACAGGGGCGGCCTCGTGACAGACAGGCAGAGTGTCCCCTGCAACCACCTCACCTGACTGACCTCCACATGGGTCAGGGTCAAGGTGAGTCAAATCATCCCAGGCCCTCACCCATCCAGATGAATCCTGTTTCATGACTTTTTTTTTTTTTGAGATGGAGTCTTGCTCTGCCATCAGGCTGGAGTGCAGTGGTGTGATCTCAGCTCACTGCAACCTCTGCCTCCTGGGTTCAAGTGATTCTCCTGCCTCAGCCTCAGAAGTAGGTGTAATTACAGGCCCCCGCCACCATGCCCGGCTAATTTTTGCATTTTTATTAGAGACAGGATTTCACCATGTTGGCCAGGACAGTCTCGATCACCTGACCTCATGATTTGCCCACCTCCCAAAGTGCTGGGATTACAGGCATGAGCCACCGCACCCGGCAGAAATATTTTTTAAAAATAAAACTAAGTGCAAAAATGTCCACAATAAACAAAATATCAAAATTTGCCATAAAGCCAGGATTGGATGGGGATGTGCTGAGTCTGGTCAGTGTCTGAGGAAGGAGAGATGTGCCCACAGTCCAGTACACATGGTTGTATGAATTCATTTAATAGCTGATTTTTATCCAGGACATTAAACTAGTCGAAAATATTGAAAACAATTTAAAAGGAGGTGTGTTAAAACTCACAGCATTAACTATTTTATTTATACCAAAAAAATTACTAAAATTGTACTTGCCTGGCCCACCATAGTGGCTCACACCTATGATCCCAGCACTTTGGGAAGCCAAGGTAGGCAGATTACTTGAGGTCAGGAGTTCAAGACCAGCCTGGCCAATATGGTGTAACTCTATCTCTATTAAAAATATAAAAATTAGCTGGGCATGGTGGCACACACCTGTGTTCTCGGCTACTCAGGAGGCTGAGGCAGGAGAATCCTTTGGACCCAGGAGGCGGAGGTTGCAGTGAGCTGGGATAGCACCACTGCGCTCCAGCGTGGGTGACAGAGTGAGACTCCAGCTCAAAACAAATAAATAAGCAAATAAATGAATAAAAAAATTAAAAGTTTACTTTCCTGAATTTGATAGATGCAAACTCATCAATAATACTTTCTAAATCTACTTCTTGAGTTACCTCGTTTTCTGTGAGAGTTGCCATATTTGCCCATGTCTCCAGACCAGGTAATGATCTTAAATTTTTTTAATTAACTTCAGTTTACCAAAACTTTTACAAGATACTGATGTGACTTATACTGTTAAAAATTTCCAAGACCTCTTTCAAACTGAGATCTAATTTTACTAAGCAAAACTCACAAATGACTTTTAGAAGGCATCTGCGGTGTATATGTGCCACATTTTCTCATTCAGTCTGTCATTGATGGGCATTTGGATTTGTTCCAAGTCTTTCTTTGCTATTGTAAATAGTGCTGCAATAAATATATGTGTGCATATGTCTTTATAATACACCATGGAATACTATGCAGCCATAAAAAAGAATGAATTCATGTTCTTTGCAGGAACATGGATGAAG
Source organism: Leontopithecus rosalia (assembly GCA_028533165.1). Taxonomy (NCBI): domain Eukaryota; kingdom Metazoa; phylum Chordata; class Mammalia; order Primates; family Cebidae; genus Leontopithecus; species Leontopithecus rosalia. The sequence continues at coordinate 2,431,599 of CM052669.1, forward strand.
CTGGAAACCATCATTCTCAGCAAACTAACACAGGAACAGAAAACCAAACACCACATGTTCTCACTCATAAGTGGGAGCTGAACACTGAGAACACACGGACACAGGGTGGGGAACATCACACACCCGGGGCCTATCGGTGTTGGGGGGAGGGAGAGCATTAGGATAAATATCTAATACATGCAGGGCTTAAAGCCTAGATGACGGGTTGAGAGATGTGGCAGACCACCACGGCACATGTATACTGGTGTAACAAACCTGCACGTTCTGCACATGTATCCCAGAACTTAAAGTAAAATAAATAATAGTAAAAAATATACTCACCACCCCCACACACAATAGAACTAAAACAAGAAGGTATCAACAGGATGCTGATTTTATATTACAAACTCTTGACACATCACAGGCCTCTCAAAATCACCTGTTTAAGAGGAAATCTGTCCAGAACTTAAATCATCAGAATGTTTTAGAGCTGAGTCAGTGACTACTTTTTGAAGATCAAATGTATTCATGCAGAATAACATTTTTTAGTAAAAATTCAGTATCTGTAGACAGTTTTTTAATTTTGCATTTCTCCACTTCAAATGTTAAATTAAGGCATTTATAATCTAAATTTCTATTTGATTTCCACTTTTCCCATAATAGTTGATATTCTCATGTGGAGATTCATACATTTCTTATTTATTTACCTTTTCTTTTAATTCATTTTCAAATTCAGGAATACTATTCCTACCTTTTGCTAACACTTTAAATCCATCTCACATACTCTTTCTCTCATTTGATTTCGCTTACAACACTCAGCTGAAAATGAAGGAAAGAAGGAAAGAATCCAGTGTTTAAAAGATTACTGAGAGCTTTGCATCATTTAAAACCAATAGGTAAAATTATAATAAGTTCTGATTTCAGCATAGGTAAAATATTTCCATTCAAAGTAAGGTTATGAGCTTTAATACCCCTACTTTTTAATTTTCAGCATTTGTTTACCTGCTTTAATATTCTGGAGAATGAATGAGCCGCTGAAGGAGGGGAGGCAAGGCGCACAGGAGCACACATTCTCCCTGCTGCTGCTGCCTCAGGTGCAGGGCAGCTCTGCACAGCAACACGGCATCCTTGGGGATGTGAGTGTCCAAGTCCCGGGTGACAACTGGACTTTTCAGTACACGAACCAATGACCCCGTTCGCTGTGCAACCCACACCGAGGGGCCGAGCTGTCAGGGTCTGCTCACACTGTTCACACGTCCCTTCTCTCTCCCTTTCTCTCTGAGCCTCTCCTTTTCCCCTATCATCTTTCAGATCTCAAAGCAGTGATAGGAAGCGAGGAGGAGGTGGAGGCAGAAACCACCTCGTTTGCTTTGAGTTCCATCTTAGGCTCTAAGAAGAGCAGAGATTGGAGGGCCAGCCTCCTGGCCTCATGTCTCATGAGCCACATTCCTGCTCTGTGACCTGGCGAGCTGCTTAGCCTGTATTTCCAGGTTACCACATCATTAAAACAATGCAATCCCTGCCTCCCAGAGTCACTAGGAGGGTTTAATAAGCACCGATGCATGCACACTAGAAACAGTCCTCAGCACGTAGCAAAGCCGTATAATATGGTCTATTCTTGGAATTCTAGCTACACGCTACACTGGCAGGTGGGAAGCATCCCTCTGGCTCAGCCGCCCTGTCTGCCCCACACCTGCCACGTGGAGATCCAAGGCCACTCTTCTCACCAGCCATGGGTTCTCCGATTGCTGCTTTGTGGATGCTGCCAGAAGGCAGGCAACCCCTGGGCTGGAGACAGAGGACATCATTGCTCACAGAGGATCAAACAGCATGCATTGGCTTGTGTGGACAGAGCCCCTTATCTCCGAGGCCCCCAGAGAAACACAGAAGGCCCTGGCAGATGTTGAATCACAGCCTGGGACCTCGAGTTTGGGAACCCACTGAGTGTGTGTGTGTGTGTGTGTGTGTGTGTGTGAGTGTGTGTGTGAATTATAGGTTGCTGGGGAACAGATGGTGTTTGGTCTCATGAGTAAGTTCTTCAGCAGTGATTTGTGAGATTTTGATGCACCCTAATTACCTGAGCAGTATGCACTGCACCCAATTTGTGTTCTTTTATCCCTCACTCCCTTCCCATCCTTTCCCCCTGAATCCCCAAAGTCCCTTGTGTCATCCTCATGCCTTTACATCCCTATAGCTTACTTCCCACTTATGACTGAGAACATGTGACGTTGGATTTTCCATTCCTGAGTTACTCCACTTGAAATAAGAGTCTCCAGTCTCATCCACGACACTGCAAATGCCGCGAACTCATTCCTTTTCATGGCTGTGTAGTATTCCATCATGCAAATATACCACTCATTTCTTCATCCACTCGTTGATTGATGAGCATCTGGGTTGGTTCTACACTTTTGCGATTGTGAGTTGTGCTACTATAAGAACACATGTGCAAGTATCTCTTTTGTATAATGACTTTTTCCCTCTGGGTAGATACCCAGTAGTGGGATCGCTGGATCAAATTGTAGTTCTACTTTTAATTCTGTACGGGATCTGTATGGGCTCTCCACACTGTCTTCCATAGCTCTTTTACTAGCGTACATTCCCACCAGCAGTGTAGAAGTAGGATCCCACTGTTTTGTAGCAAGCAGTAAGCAAGCCTGCTGCTGTGCCTGGGGAAGAAAGAGTGATGACCTCATCCTTCACAATGACAAGCTGCATAAACATTGCTGAGAAATGGGCCAAAGAGCAGAGAGCTCAGGGCCTCAGTGTCCTGGCACAACCAGCAAGACACAGGAGAACTCGGAGCCTGCAGAGGATGGCCGCCTGCAAGGGTCACTGCCTACCAAGTCCGACCCACTGGATTCTAATGTCTCTGTGCACCACGGGTTCCCATAGCTCAAGACTCTGTTGTTAGTGACTAAAGCTTATCCTAATTCTCCCTACCGTGTTGAAAACATGATGCACTGTCCCTCTGGACAGAAGTAAGAGCTTTCAAACCCTAAGGAATGAATCTTTAATGGTGTAATTGTACACTCCATGACTCATGAGTAAAACAGAGTATTTCCTGGAGTATTTTTTGAGCCTAATGCTTTATAAATTAAAGAAGGAAAAAGATGCTAAAAATACAAAAATTAGCCAGGCATGATGGAGCATGCCTGTAGTCCCAGCTACTTGGGAGGCTGAGTCAGGAGAATCACTTGAGCCCGGGAGGCCGAGCCTTCAGTGAGCAGAGATCATGCCACTGCACTCCAGCCTGGGCGACAGAGTAAAACTCTGTCTCAAAAAGAAAAAAAAAAAGAAAGAAAACAGAGCAATGTAGCAAAGTCTTGATACTTGCCAAAATTCGTGATGAGGATATGATGATGTTAATCTCTTCTTTCCGCCTCAGATTATCCCTAACGGTGTTACTTGGGCATTGCGTGGACACCGTGTATATTGTGACTACAGAATCCTGCACTGAGGATAAATATATCTGCAAAACAATAATTATTCTTTTTTTAAATTGCATTTTAGGTTTTGGGGTACATGTGCAGAACTTGCAAGATAGTTGCATAGGTACACACATGGCAGTGTGTTTTGCTGCCTTCCTCCCCTTCACCCACATTTGGCATTTCTCCCCAGGCTATCCCTCCCCAGCTCCTCCCTGCCCCCGCTGTCCCTCCCCTATTCCCCATCTTCATGGATCCTCTCTGTGTTTTTTTTGTCTTCTCAAATTCATGACTGCAAATAGCAAAGCTGCCTTCTATCCCTCACCACATCAAAGCAATCGGATTTGGAATTATGTTAATGCAGTTTACCCAAGTTCTAGGGAGAAAATTTGCAAACCCCACTGTGAGAGTATTTCTAAATATTAGTAAAACGTTAGGTGGCAACAGAATGCATGCCAATGGTTCTGGAAGTGTGCTCATGGTAGGCTTGTGCACAATGGGCTAGTTCGGTTGAAAGACGTTCCAGGGCTATTTTTATCTTAATTTATATTTTATTGGAACTCACAGAAAGATGGCAATATCATGTAAATCCCAGAATGCTTCATACTTTCCCGGTATGCACCATTATCTTGGCAATCTTAAAAGGAAAGCAACAATTCTACAGTTTCACAGGGAGGTCTGAACACAGCGAATGTTTACTGGAAGGACATGCATGTCATTCTTTTTAATGTTTCTAAACAGCGTTTGTGCAAATGAGATTTGCAATGAGGGGTGTACATATTTTCCACAAATCCCTGATTTATTTATGCATGTTTTTAAATATTTTCTAATGGCTCTAAAAAATAGAAATGGATTTTCTTTATTTAAAATTGAGCCTTTTTTCAGTAATAAATTTTTTCTTGAGAACTCAGTAGGGTTTCTCTCTTTCAAAAAAATGAAACTGCTGAAACAGGTTGTTTCGTTTACCTTATTGAAATGAGAATTGCCCATGTTTTCAGCAAATAATAATTAAAGCAGAGTGGAGGCCCGGCATGGCGGCTCTCACCTATAATCCTGGTACTTTGGGAAGCCAAGGAGAGCAGATCACTTTAGCTCGGAGTTCAAGACCAGCCTGGGCAACATGATGAAACCCTGTCTGTACCAAAAAAATACAAAAATTAGCTGGGCATGGAGACACACACCTATGGTTCAGCTACTCGGGAAGGCTGAGGTGGAGGACTGCTTGAGCCTGGGAGGTTGAACGAAGCTGCTTTGAGCCATGATTATACCACTGCACACCAGCCTGGGTGACAGAGAAAGACTCTGCCTCAAAAACAAAAACCAAACAAACTCCTTAGTGGGGAAAAGTGTGTGTGTGTGTGCGTGTCCCTGTATTCTCCAGAAACCCAAATTTCTCAAGTTAAGTGGTCCCTAGATGTCATTCCTATGGCCAAATATCTGGGCTCTATCTGAATTTGGAAGAAAATGAAGCTCTAGTCTAAGCCTGTCCAAGTGTTCACAGGAAAATGCTGGGGTAACACAATGTTTGAGAGGGAAACACCCTGAAAATGAAGACCGTTAGCCCCTCTTCCAGGAAGCCCATTCTCTCATCAGGCACATCAGAGCCTGTGGCACCTTGCTTTGTTTGCATGGATAGTCATAGGTACAGACATATACACTGTAAATTGGTTGCAACAAGGATCTGAGTTGAGTTTCCAAAGCTTCTTGCAAATCCATGCAAGCATCCATCAAAATGTGGTGTGCTCCACAAGCCAAGAATGCAAGACTCGGCATGTCACCTAGAGGCTTCTAGAGACCTGAGACGAGAACTACCTTTGCTCTTATGGTTTATTTGTTAACAGGAAATTAATATCAACCCACTGAAAAGGAAATTCCTAACTATTGAAAGTGGTTGGAAGTCCACCCTTCCAGCAAGTAAAACACAAACCCAAACCAAGTAGATTTCTAAAGTCATAAAGTCATTTAACAAAGTTAATAACCAAAGTTAGAAAATGAAACTGCGAAGTTTAAAATCTTTGTTTTGTGAACCTGTTTTTCTTGGGTTATGGATTTCTGAATCTTTGATTGTTTTTTCATCAGGTCAATTCCTACAGAGGGCAAAGTATATCTAATGCCCAATTTCAAATGGTATTGAATTACCAGAAGATATTTATACATAACTTGTAGCCTTTGGTAGAGAACAAAACACATTTCACTTGCTTTCCTAAAACCTATGAAAGGACAGATTAATGCAACGTGCCTCACCATGATGACTGTCCTTACAACATAAGTAACAGACACCGGAACTCTCTTCACGGTGAGAGAACCAGATGTCTGCAAGACAGACACGCATGCAGTCATCAAACGTGAAACAACACTCCGTATCATTAATCATCAAAGAAATGCAAACCAAACCACAATGAGAGACGGACATACCGGTCATAATGTCGATTAGTAAAATCAAAAAACAATAGATGCTGCTGAGGCTGTGGAGAAAGGGGCACCCTTCTATACTGCTAGTGGGAATGAGCACTGTGGAACGCGGTTTGAAAATTTCTCAAAGAACTGAAAAGAGCTACCATTTGACTCAGCCATCCAATCCAAAGGAGAGCAAATCATTCTATAAAAAAGACGTTTGCCCTTCACAGCACTATTCACATTAGCAACACCATGGAGCAGCCCAGCGCCCATCGACAGGGAAGTGGATGAACCGGTGTGGTACATACGCACCAGGAACTGCTACACAGCCATAAAAGAGGGTAAAATCATGCTCTTCGCAGCAACATGGGTGCGACTGGAGGCCATCATCACCCCAAGCCAATTAACGTAGGAACAGAAAACCAAATATCGCATATTTTCACTTGTAAATAGGGGCTAAACATCGGATAAATATGGACACAAAGAGAGGAACAATAAACACTGAGAACTACTACAGAGAGGAGAGGGGCAGGGCTGATAACTACCGACTGGGTGCTATGCTCCCTACCTGGGTGACGGGGTCATTCTACCTCCCTCCTAAATGTCATGCAATATTCTTACATAACAAACCTGCAGATGTACTCCCTGAATCCAGCATAACAACTGAGAAACAAAAAAACAGAATCAGATGCCTACAAGAGGAGGTTGGTCACCACAGCAGATTCAGCGTCGCAAGCAGCATTAAAGCAGCATTAAACTAAACGGCAAGATGGTAAGCAACGCGGCTGTTGAAATAAACCCGCGGTAGTGCTGATGGTTTTTTCAAACGCACGAGGGTCATGCAAAGAGCCATCCTTTCAAAAACACCCCAACCCCATACACAGGTCATTCAAACCTGCACGCAGTACTGAGATTAACCCTGATTCGCTGGGCAAGCTAAATGAATTGCATCTCACAATTGTCTAACCAGCAATGAAGCCTTCCTTGAACCTACCTGGGTGACTCCTGCAAGGAATTGTTAACTCTTATGGCAGTACACTGCGGAAATGAAAGCCCTCGGAACACACAGTGCTTGGTGGCCATTGCAGACACAACCGAGACCTCGCTGTTCTCCCACGGAGCTCTTGTTCTTTCTGGAGTCAGTCAGTGCACACGGAACATGCGTGTGTCAGAGCCGTGGGCAGAATTAGATGCAGAAATGGGATGCGGGTGATGAATCATGACGGTGCTTCGGCTCCTGTTCCATAAATTCCTAGTAAATAAAAATAAAATTTAAAGTCTTACTCACACTTTTATGGACTCTTAACAGCTTTCTTTTTTATGGTTTTGCTTTGGGCAGTATGTGTGTGTGAGAGAGAAAGAGAGAGAAGTGAAATGTGTGAAAGACAAAGATGAATCGCTCTTGGGAAGATCAAGGCCTCCTTATTAGCTAGCGTTTGGCAGGCACCCGCTCGTCACTCATCTAAAACACCTTATAATAGTCTGATTGAATGGGAGGGTGATTTTTATGATGTGAGTTAAATGGAAATTAGGGTGATTTTTGAAACTCTAACATATGGCCCTACTGATTACTTTTCCCAACAAATTTTTCATGTGGTCATAATCTAAATTTAAATAACAGTCTACAGGGGGAAATGCTAGGGTGTTCATACCCTACGTCCTGAAGCCTCCTAAGAGGACAATAAAAATCAAATTTCCTGAAGTCAAAGGAAAATTTGAGGCAAGTGGAAAATTAATGGACATGAAAAAAACACCTCGAGAAAAAATTCCCTGCAAGTGTCTTTCTTAACAGTGGTTTTAAACCAGAACTGAAAAAGAGAGAAGAGGTTTTTGATAAGGCTGGAGCCAGCTATGCTGCATGATTTCCTTAAAGAAGGCTTGGGAGGCAGTAAGTACAAATGGAGACATAAAAAGGGCTTTAATTGAGGGCATGGTACTTCCAGAATATTTCTACTGATAAAATATACATGGAAAAGCTCCACTCAGTAATCTTTGGGATCTTCGTTAGTTTAGACACATCTTACTTTAATTATAAATGAAATACAGTCTCACTGTAGAAAATTTTGAAAATGCACAAAAGTATAAAACAGAAGATAATAATCATTCTAAATCTCCAGGCCCAGAGATAATAGTTATAAAGTGGCTATTACCATTTTGGTATTTTCTAGCACTTTTTAAAAGAAAAAATTGTATATCCACATTCTAACAGATTTGAGATTGTGCTGCTTATAAATTGAATGTCCTCCTTTTGACTAAATCTTATATGCTCCACATTCTCTGGTGCCATTAAAGATTCTTTGTAATAATCCTTCTTGAATCTTAGAAATATGTGTGTATCTCCCGTGCTTTCCACCTACACTGGTACCATGTTTTAACAATGGCATTTCCAACTCATCTTCTCTGCCACCAAAATACTTAGGTCAAATTCTACACAATTGCTATAATAATGAAGTATCAGAACACACACTGATTAAAAATGTATATGCCATTTCTTCATACCAGAGGCAATTAAGGAGTTGTTGATTAGGTGCCAAAATATTGGAACTTATGATAATTTCCAGTGGCTCTTTAGGAAAACAGGGCCAGATACCAGAATTTCAATCTTCACTACATTTTTGGGAATATCTGATCACTTTCCGATAGCACATTTGCAGGGATTTTAATAAGTCGCCTATGACACTTGACTTGGCATCTGCAAAAGGAAATAGGCCTTCTGTGGAAAAGGCAAGAAACGTCACAATGTGTGGAGTGTGGGGTGATCAAAGCTGCCCTGTGGTGAGAACCAGCCTCCCGAGGGGGCTGCTAGGGGTGTGAGAGGCACCATGCATGGGCTTGCCCCTCCACCACCCCATGCGTCCTGTGGTTTGCTCCTCATCTGTCAAGGGGTCTCCTGCAGCCATTCAAGACTACTGTGAAGCTGAGGAGATGATGCTCCCGATGGCTTCTGCTGCAGCTGCTGTGCCTATTAACAGTGCATGCCAACATAGACCACACCACCATGTTCTGCGGTTACCATCACAGCAGAGTTATTAATCATATGGCTGTTATTCATAATATAGTTATTATAAGAAAATAGTTATTAAAGGTGGTTGTTAACATAGTTTTAATGATATAGCTATTTATAATATACCATGGTACATGATATTGTCAGTATTACCAATATTTTTTGTGAATGGTATTGTATGGGAAATAAAATTACATTTACATGCTAAAGGCTCGATTGTACTTGTTTCTTTTCATACATACATATACATGTGTTTGCATGTATGTGCATATTTATGTATGTGTGTGTGATCTATGTGGGTGTATCTATAGAAGATTGCGCATGTGTGTGTATAGATTCCTTAGGAGAAAACTTGTTTTAAAAGAACATGGGAGTATTTTTTTTAGATGGAGTCTCACTCTATCACCCAGACTCGAGAGCAGTGGCACCATCACAGCTTCCTGCAGCCTTGACTTCAGTGATCCTCCTACCTCAGCCTCTCGAGTAGCTGGGACCACAGGCACATGCCACCATGCCCTGCTAAACTTTTTTTTTTTTTTTTTTTTTTTGCAGAGATGGGGTCTCCCTATGTTGCCCAGGCTGGTCTCAAACCCCTGGGCTCAAGTGATCGTCCGACCTCAGTCTCCTCCCAAAGTGCTGAAATTACAGGTATGAGTTGCTACGCCCAGTCCAGGAGTATTTTTGTTAAGGAATGGTAACTGTGGGTTTCATTTGAATATTGACTGTAAGTTGACGTGAGGTCAACGTCGGGACCGTAAACGCAGGAAATATCTCACAGAGAGATTGTTTCCATCCTAAACGTCCTGAGAATAAAAGATTCCAAGTGGCGTGGAATCCACTGTGTACTTTTTTAGAGAAAAGTACAAACTAGGAGGGAGGAGAATACTCGGAAGGGAATCGGAGGAAACCGATTTCATGGGTAGAAAACAAGCAAGCTCCGAATGGAGATACGAGGTTACCTGCAGAACCGGCCCGGCGCGAAGCAGGCCTGGAATCCCAGCCTCCCCTGACAGTTTCCACCGCCGTTTCATTTCTTCTGACACGTTCCCTCCTGCCCTCTGAAAGGAAAGTAACAACACCTTCCCCTAAGTACTCTCAGGAAGCCATATTCGGTAAGATGCAGTCACCGTGGCGCCCAGTACCGTGCTGCGATTCGATGCATGTTAGTACTTGAGATCGATTTCACACAATGGCGGTATTTAAGGGAATAAATAAAATCAAAGTCAGACATTTAAACCGTGATTTTATTAGAAAAAGATCTGGAAATGAGGAGATGGCCGAGACTTGGATACCACGGCAACCGGAACTCGCAATCCCACGCCTCCCAGGATCCCGCTTGTCCCTGGGGCCGACGCACAGTCAGTCCATTATCCTCAAGTGAATTTTTAAAACTTCTGTAAAAGAAAAATCAAACACCATGTTCACGAGAGCTTCATAATAAACCTAAATGCTTTGCTAATTGCCTGTCACCACTACAAATAGTATTTGCTTTTCAGGGAGTTTTTTTTTTAAGGCCTGGAAATAAATCAGAACTTTTTTTTTTTTTGAGACGGAGTTTCGCTCTCGTTACTCAGGCTGGAGTGCAACGGCGCAATCTCGGCTCACCGCAACCTCCGCCTCCCGGGTTCAGGCAATTCTCCTGCCTCAGCCTCCCGAGTAGCTGGGATTACAGGCACGCGCCACCATGCCCAGCTAATTTTTTGTATTTTTAGTAGAGACGGGGTTTCACCATGTTGACCAGGATGGTCTCGATCTCTTGACCTCGTGATCCACCCACCTCGGCCTCCAAAAGTGCTGGGATTACAGGCGTGAGCCACCGCACCCTGCCTAAATCAGAACTTTTAATTCCTTTGAAGACAGGCTGAGAAAGAAGAAAAATACAGGTGTGGGGAAAACGTCCAGGATAACAGAATCATCTTGAGCATCATCTGAAGGATATTCTTGGGTGACACAGGGAAGACCTGATCAGGGCGGGTAAAGCAGTGGCCTGTACAATAAATGCTCATTGCTTCTGTATTTTCTTTCACACGGAAAGCCTTGATGATGAAAGCAGCTCCCTGGACACCCAATTCCTGAAAGATTACAAGGTCCGACAGGGCTGGGAGGCTGTCAGAGTCCACACAGCTGGCTGCTTTAGTGACTCGAAATGCCATGTGTGGCTTGGCAACATTTGTTTTTATTTCTGGAGAGTAGAATTTAATATGATATCGAATAACCCCACTCAAGGGACTGTGCTCTTGGAAATTGCTCCTTAAATTCCACCAACCAACTAACAGAAACCACCTGCCCCAAACAAAAACGTCTCATCAGGATATATTTGCTATCCCTGCACCGAGAGCATCTTCAAAGCATCACTGTGTTCAAATAAACCGTTTCAACGTTCCAAAGCAGAACTTTAATTCATTTGCTGATAGAATTATCAGAACAGTCACTGAGACAGAATGGCCTTCAGGTTTCAATAAGAAAAACGTCCAACTGAGAGGTAAAATTTAGGATAAAAAAAAAACCCATAGTAAATTGTTAAGAGGTGAGTCAGCCCAGCACAGAGGGTGTGCAGGCTGGTGAAACTACCTTGTGTGGTGCTACAGTGGCCGAGGTGAGACCAATTCTGTCCAAACCCACAGAATGCACACCACCGGAGTCAGCCCTGGTGTGAACTGTGGGCTCTGGGTGGTGATGATGTGTCCACACAGGTTCTGTTCATCGATTCATCAATTGTGTTGACACACGGACCCTCTGGTGGGGGGTGTGCGAGTGGGGGGGGCAGCATGATAACGCTCTGTACTTTCTGATCAATTCTGCTGTGAAGCTAAAACTGACACAAAAATAATGTCTATTTAAAAATCTATAGCAAATTGTTCATCAATACCATTAAATTTCACTCTAAATTGAACGGGAGGGCTGTTTTTCCAGTGTAGTTGTGACTTGTCCTAGTTTGGCCCAACACTCCATAATCTCTAAAGTCAAGACTGAGAGCTTGAGAAGTTGAGCAGGCTGAGGCGGGCTGGGGGGTGGGTTCTGGGTCACCCCTCACCCCAGATCTGCACACCCAACTGGCGCCAGAGCAGCTGTCAGTGCTCAGGCCTCTCACTCCACAAAAGGTGTCCCCATGGCCATGTTGATGCCCATTACAATCCTCCCCTGACCCTCCCCACCCCTGCCCAGCAAAGTCACCCAGAATTAAATTCTGGGGTGGCAGGAAAAGTCCCCTGAGGTAACGAGCCACAGTGCCAGTAGCAAAGTCACCACCAGGAAACCTGCAAGTCAACACACGCACTGCTGTTTCTGTTTAGGCCCGGGAAATCTGAATGTACTTTTAAAACATGTTGAAGAAGTCACACCTTTGTAGGAACCCAGGAGAGGAACATCCTGGGCTTACTGATCAATCCAGATGCTTCAGCCACTTCCCTTCCTTTCATTCCTTGATGAACAAAGCTGACGTTTCCCTAACAAAGGGTTGTGGAAGGATGGCCAGGGTGAAGATTGCACTTACTTGTAAAGCAATGTAAATAATAAGAGTGAAATGACATCACATGTGGCAGTTCCATTTCCAAATTGGCGTTTTCCAATATGACTGTGTCAAATCCTCATGACCGTGTGAGCCCTTCAGTACCATTATTACCCCTCTTCTATATTTAAGGGTTGAGGCTCAGAAAATCCAACTAAAGGTAAACGTAGAAGGCCTCAGGTTCCAATTCCAGGATCTTCCCGTTACAGCACCCTGTGACCTGGGGCCATTTTCTTTTAGTTTACAGAGAAACAGCAGGCCTTGGAAATGCAGTTGTCTGAAAATAGTACCTACTTTGCTTTTTTAGGTCCAAGATGTGTCCAGTAGTTGAAGCATTCTTAAGCAGGCAGGATCACTAAGTTATTTTGCTCATCTCCATAGTCAGTTTGGATGCAACCAGGACAGAGTGACCAGCCCTCTGTAGACCCCCAAGATTAACTGACCACATCACAGCCAACGTAATAGGAACCCAGGCTGAGAATGTATTTGGAGGTTGTGCAGACACCCAACACAAACGTAATTATGGCAGGGCACGGTGGCTCACGCCTGTACTCCCAGCACTTTGAGAATCCAAGGCAGGTGGATCACCTGAAGGCAGGAGTTTGAGACTAGCCTGTTCCATATGGTGAATCCCGTCTCTACTAAAAAGACAAACATTAGCCAGGTGTGGTGGTATGTGCCTATAGTCTGGGGAGGCTGAGACAGGAGAACTGCTTGAACCCAGGAGGCAGAGGTTACAGTGAGCCAAGATTGCGCCACTGCACTCCAGCCTGGGCGACAGAGCAAGACTCCATCCCCCACCAAAAAAAGTAATTACTTTATTACTTATTATGAAGATATTGGAGTTATGTTTAAAAAAACAGTAGGAATAAAGAGGAAGCAGTGAATTTGTTTAAACAAAATTGAGGATTCACTGCCTGCATAGAGATAAAAGCCTTCCAAGCAAAATGATTTATAAATAAAAGACGAGTAACTAGCATGTATTATAAATGATGCCTTTCCTGCTCTGTGTATTGTAAAATGCTTTCTAGAATCTCACAAAAGCCAGCATGGCAAGAATGTAATGAAGAAGAGAATTGCAAGATTAGAATCACATGGAAACATGGGGCCTTGGGTAGCTGCAGAAGGCAGCTGAACTCCTGGGCCCACGGCAGTGGGTGATGTCTAATAAACGGAAAGAACAGAGCTACAAAGCTCATTAAAATACAAGAAGGAGAAAAAATTCAGGATAATATCGTCGACTCCACTGATTTCATCGCCCTGAGAAAGCTTTCTAACATGAGAATGAATTTTTATAAAGCACAGGCATTTTCTGACATTTTAAGGGGAGACTATGGCGTGGCATTCCCCAGCCCGCAATGCAGTGTGTTTATTTAGGGAGTAAATGCAGAAACTTTTCAGGGAGATGGGCCTCAATGAGCTCATGCGGGAGCGGAGAGCCCTGAATATGAAGAGGCCTCCGTGATCCCTCAGCAGAATGCATGTCTCCTACACTGACCAGAAGCACGCCACGAAATGGGGTCCAAGTTTGGTGGGTTTATTCATACTCAGTCTTTCCAAGAAAGTAAAGAAGAAGAAGTAAGGCTTCGCTTGCCACTTTTCTGTAAAGGCAAATTATTCAGAGGTCATCAAACCTACAGGAACAGAAAATGAGAAGGGACAGCTAGGGACTGCTGGGTGGACCTCTTTTAAATGCCTCTCAAGTTAATGCATCCTCAACATTTTTCTCCATCAGTTTGTGTGACTTTTTAAAATATTAAGATTGGCCAGGTGTAGTGGCTCATATCTGTCATTCCAAGTCTTTGGGAGGGTAAGGAAGGAAGATGGCTTGAGCTTCGCAGTTCAAGAGCAGCCTGGGCAACATGGTGAAACGCCAGCTCTACAAAAAAATTCAAGACGTAGCTGGGTGTGGTGTCGCATGCCTGTGGTCCCAGGTACTCGGGAAGCTGAGGTAGGAGGATCCCCGAGTCCAGGAAGTTGAGGCTTCAGTGAGGCATGATCATGCCACTGCACTCCAGCCCAGGTGACAGAGCGAGACCCTGTAACCAAAAAAATAAAAATAAATAAAATAAAATATCAGGCTATAATAAGTAATAATTTGAATTTTTTGTGTACAAAATTAGTTAGGCAAAAACTATGCCATGGAAAGACAATACAAGCCACAGATGTCATTTTAAATTTTCTAAAGCATATTAAATAGAAACAGATAAACCAATGTTAATAATGTATTTTAAAACCCAATATATGTGAAATATTACTTTCATATATACCTGACACAAAAATATTGAGATATTTCTGTTCCTTCTGTCATACAAAGTCTTCAAATCCAGTAAGCACTTCCCACCAAGAGCTCGGCCCAGTTTGGACGGTCCACACCACAGGTGTTCAGCGGCCGCACGTGGCCAGAGCCCGCCCTACAGGGAAGTGCAGAGTTAGAATATCTTGTCTTTCCACGGGTCAGAAATCTGAAACTCTAAATCAAAGAATATTACAAAATATATTCTAAGCTACAACATGCTTTTGTTGGCAACTAAGAATGTGAAAATACAGCAGTTTTGTGGGATGCAGGTACTATTTTAAGTTGATTACAAAAATATTTGAAAAGATATTTCTTATTCCTTAGTGTATGCATTAGGTGATTCCCCTACATGTCAGACAAGAATCGTAGTTCTCAACATTTAGCAGTTTATATGGTCTAGGAGGGAGAATGCAAGGATTACTACTTACAATACTATTGTTGTTACTAGAGTACAATTCCAACCTGTTTTTAATAAGAAATCGAAATGGTAAAATAACTGGAATTTAAAACAACAGTAGCAATAGTGACAAACGTGGAGTGATTCCTGCGTGCCAGATGCCGTGATCACAGTAGTCTCGAAAACCCCGTGAAGCACTGTTATTAAACCTATTTTAAAGTTCTACAGAAGTGCTGGAGGCTGACCTTGGTGGCTCACGCCTTTCATACCCAGGCTCTGGGAGGATCACTTGAGGCCAGGAGTTTGAGACCAGCCGGGGCAACATAGGAAGAGCCTATCTCGACAAAAAATAATTGTTAAAATTATCTACAGGTGGTAAAGTTCACCTGCAGTCCCAGCTACTCAGGAGGCTGAGACAGGAGGATTGGTTGAACCCAGAAAGTGAAACTTGCAGTGAATCGTGAGTGCACCATTGCACTCCAGCCTGGGAAACAGAGAGAGACCCTCTCTTTAAAAAAGAAAGTTCAGGAGCCCACAGCCTCCCTCCCTGTCAATACATGTGCGTCTTTGCCTGGGCCACCAAGGGCCAGGGTGTGGTGATGCGCTGGAGCCAGGGAGGACTGTGAGGACCTCACGCTTTCCCACAGCCTCAGCAGGCTCCTTAGAAGGGTGAGCTTCAGGCCTGTGTCTGCTCTCCAGCAACTTCAGAGGGAAATGACTTCCAGGTTGAAGAAAGAACACAAGGAAAATTGAGAGGAAACACAGCCCCAGAAAGTAATATCCACTGACCTAACAAAGGTTTCGGGTGGTGTTTAAGGAGCAAAACCTGAGGCTGTGGTTTCCCACTGTGATTAGCGCTGGCCTCAGCAAGAACATGCCTCTTGGACTCTTTGTTCTCCAAATGCGTAAAATATGAATGGTCATTTGCACTCTTAAGAAGATTGCATCCATAAGAAAACAGGAAGGCAAAAGAAAGGAAGGGAGGAAGGAGGGAGGGCAAGAAAAAAGGGAGAGAAAATGGGGGAAAACAACAACAATGGACATCATTGCAGAGGAGAGCTTGAGTTTCTCTCTCCCCTTCTCTCTCCTCTTCGACGGGAGGAGCCTTAAGCCAGTCGGGTGCTTCCCTCTGGTGTCTGAAATGCTGAATACAGATTTCAACCTCATAAAAAATGAACAAATCCTGGAGAACATCATTCTCAGCAAATTGACTCAAGAACAGAAAAGGAAACACCGTATATACTCACTCATAGGCGGGTGATGAACAATGAGAACACATGGACACAGGGATGGGAGTACCACACACTGAGGTCTATTGGGGGAAATACGGGAGGGACAGCGGGCGGTGGGGGGGGTGGAGAGCGGGGAAGGGATGGCATGGGGAGAAATGCCAAATATGGGAGAAGGGGCAGAAGGCAGCAAAACACACTGCCACGTGTGTACCTATGCAACTATCTTGCATGTTCTGCACATGTACCCCAAAACCTAAAATGCAATAAAAAGAAAAATAAATGAACAAATCCTTGTCAGTTCAGCCTTACTGCACCCGCAGAACCCAACCGACATTTTAAACTATAATCAAGAAAAAATTCACAAAAGTAAAATAATTATCCAGTGTGGATTTCATTCTCACAAATTATGGGTTATTCTGTTTTTTTTCTTTTTTTGTAAAAGTGATTTAAATCCCAGTGCTCTAGGAAAACTAGGAAAGAAAACTGAATTTTCGCAAATCTGTTCAATACAGCTTGCATTTAATACAGTGATACTTTTCTATAACATTTCTGAGAAGTTTTAAAATTAAAAATCCTGGCTCTGTTCTTTATTTGATGGGTTGGTTGTTATACTTTGCTTTGGTTTTTTACAATTTTATCTAAAATTCTCACTTCCCATTTTGAGCCATAATTGGTATATCTTGATTGTTATATCAATTGTCTCTGGAATAATTAAAAGTAAGAGTTCAGGGTCGAGCGTGATGGTTCACTCCTGTGATCTCAGCACTTTGTGAGGCTGAGGTGGGTGGCTCAGTTAAGGCCAGTGGTTTGGGTGGCGTTTAGCTTAAAATACAAAACACACATCTACGTGGGGCACACACACACACATATATACACACACATACATATATAATTTAGGCAAATTCAGCTGAAAAATAAATATATCCCATATATTATATATATATAATCCAACATAATATATGGGATATATTTATTTATTAATTATTTTTTAACTCAATTTGCCTGAATGTATATTTACATGGGCTATATGTCGATAGATACAGATGATATAGAGCTAGAGAGATTCTTAGATGTAGATATGGTTTGGATTATAGAGACCATTTTCAGATATTGGCAAATTCAGTTAAAAAATAATCAAAGACTCCCAGAGACATTTAATGAACTTTAAGTTTTACTGGATCATTGTATAAATTATAACCCCCATTATATTTAAAATCAATTTGGGAATAAGGACCCACACTTTAATCTCGGTCCTTCATTATTTATTGCTGGATGATTTCACAGCTTCTCCTGATGTCAGAACGAGGCCCAGATGATGCCTATGTGATGGGGCTTCCCTGGAAAAGAAGGGATTTATTTTAATTGATCGGCTTTTAATCAGAAAGTTGTGTGAGGCACGAGGCCCTGTCTGTGGGCATCTGTGCAGCCCCAGCTGTGCGGGGAGTGGGTGCAGCTTGTCTTCCACTGCAAAGCCCCGGCAGCCCAGGAGGTCAGTGTCCTCAGTCCCCATCCTCACACAAGCTGTAATTCCCACGGTGTTTTAGGGTTGGGGCACGCTGGCGAAGGCCCGATGTGCGCACTCCCTGAAGCCTCTGCTGCCCGGCTTGAGTTGAGCAGCAGAGGGTCAGCAAAGGCTCTGGGTTTCCCGAGCAGGTGTTGAGAGCAAACCACGTAATGCTCAGGCCCAGGCTGAGGTGGATTCCGCAGAAGGATGGTTTGAATTCTTTCGTTAGAAAGAAGCTACGTGAAATCTGCCTGCTTCTGGAAATGAACTTTAGGGTGGCCCTGGCTGAAGAAATTGCAAACCGTGGCCGCTCAGGGGCCAGGGAGCACCTGCAGTGCAGCTCCACAACTCTGCTTGCAACTTAAGCCAAACTCGGCAGCATTTTCGAGTCGAACATGGCAGCCCAGGACTTAGACGGCTCCCCTGTGTCCACTGGAATCATCCCCCTGCGTCCATCAGGTGGGACAATGCAATATTGAAAACAACAAGAACAGTACCAGTGAAGATGCCGCTCGCAGCTGAGTTCCTCTCATGTGTACTTCCCAGGGCTCTGGGAAGTAGGAATTCTCTTTTCCAATATATAGATGAGAATATTGAGGCACCGGGCATTTAAGTGACTTGCTCTTAAACACCACGCTAGTCTAGATGCAGCTGATGGAAGCTCAGCCAGGGTGGTCTCGGGCTCCCCAGAAGATGTGAGGGGAGGGAGAAGAGGGGGAGAGGTCTTTAGTGAAACATCACGTCTCTCCCAGCCTGGCCAAGCCCATCCACGCACCTGCCATGTGTCCTAAAGGTGTCCTGAGCACAGGGTCTCAGCCAGAGTCTTCCCTCCTCCAGCCCTGCAGCCACCAGGCATCGAGTGCTCACCACGTTCCAGGCTTCCTAACAGCTTCCACGAAATAGCTCACAGAGGTCCTCTGCCACCAGTGAGGTAAGCCCTGTGATCCCCATTTGCAGGTGAGAAAACAAGGACTTTTCTGCTTGCTGCTAAGAGGACGTCCATGCTTTCCAGCCTGGGGGGACCAGCATGTGATTAAAAGCATGGACTACCCTAATACACTAATAAAACCTTGCCTCCACCACCTGCTGAAGGTATAACCTGGGACGAATTACCTCACCTTTCCACGCCTCGGCTTCCTGACATGTAAAATGGAAAAGAACGCCCACTCTCCAGCTTGGGAGGAGTCAACGAGTCAAGCCTGGAAGAGCTGAGCTCAGCATGGCCACACAGCAAGCTGCCTACTGCCTCTGGAGACGTTCGCTGGGACCTTTACAAGGCATCACCATGGGGTCTGCCCTTTGGGAACCCTATTCCTTTTTTTTTTTTTTTTCAAGACTGAGTCTTGCTCTGTCACCCAGGCTGGAGTGCGGTGGCACGATCTTGGCTCACTGCAACCTCCACCTCCCAGATTCAAGCAACTCTCCTGCCTCAGCCTCCCAAGTAGCAGGGACTACAGGTGCCTGCCACCACGCACAGCTAATTTTTGTGTTAGAGACGGGGTTTCACCATATTGGTCAGGCTGAACTCGAACTCCTGACCTTGTGATCCACCTGCCTCAGCCTCCCAAAGTGCTGGGATTACAGGTGCCAATGGCAACGCCCGGCCTTGAAACCCTATTTCTCCTCAGATCATCCAGGCAACATCCGAGGCAGGCCCATCTGCAGGCACGGGGGAGGGCAGGGTGCTCCTCCAGTCCCCTTCCTCTTCCCGGTGGCCTCTCCCAGCCCTTCCTGGAACGTAACTCCTGCAGACGCCCAGAGATAGAAAACCCAGCTGCTCTCACGTCCACCTTTGCCATTTCTTCCACTGTTTCTGTTTTTCCAGGCCGCACATCTCACATTTGGCCCATGTTGTGCTTACCTCCCCGTAAAAATGAGTCCTATCACGATAATGAAAAGTATAACTGGTATCGGTCATGAAAAGTAAAATTACGTCGTTATGAAGCCCTCAGGCTATCATTTACTATTGCTAGGGTCTTACCTTGTACCTGACGTCAGAAAACGAAGGCATTTGATCACAGGTTTGTAGAGGAAACTTTCCCAAGGGGAAACAAACATTGGCCCAGAAAGGGTTAATGTGTCTAAAATGTTTAGTGTTCTTTTAAAGGGAATTGAGACGTGGAGGAGGAATAGGGGAGGAGGAAGGTCATCAGACCACAAAAACCCAGGAATACCCAGGTCCCCACCTGCTCCTCCTTCTCCTCCTCCCCTCTCCCAGGGCACTTCCGATCTGGCTTGGTTCCTGGAAGGCCGGTTGTCCTCAGGGCTGCTTCTCCTGTTTTTGGTAGCCTGGGACTTGATTTGCATGGTTTATACAGTATTCTGTGTCCCCTCCTGTGAAGCTCATCTGCACTTTCAAGGGTAAATCCCTTGGCATCACAAAGACAGATGGTCCCTTAAATGAGAGTTGAGTTTTTCTATCTACTGGAAGATTCTGAACACGGTAAACTCTTCGCTTTCTCTAATTCTGTAGCCCACCAGGACCCCCCAAATTCCTCTGCAATCCTCAGGACCCTGTTATTTGTTCCCCACACCGAGCATTTTCCTTCTCCTTTCTGCCCCCGATGATGGCTGGAAGGTGACTGGAGGTTAGGCAAATGCTTTCCAAAGGGGGTGCAGCTGCTGCCTTCCAATGAGGCAAGGTGAAGACAGGACCAGGGGAGGGAGGGCCTGAGGGAGAAGGGAGCTTTTCTTTCCCTCCCACCTACTCTCCCTCTTTCCCTTCCTTTCTTCCTCTGTCCTTTTTTCTCTCTCCTTTCTTCTTTCCCTCCCTCCCTCCTTCCTTTCTCCCTCTGTCTTTCCCCTTTCTCCCTCCCTCCTTCCTTTCTCCCTCTGTCTTTCCCCTTTCTCCCTCCCTCCTTCCTTTCTCCCTCTGTCTTTCCCCTTTCTCCCTCCCTCCTTCCTTTCTTCCTCTCTCCTTCCCTCCTTCCTTTCTCTCGTCCTCTCATTCTCCTCATTCCTTCTTTCTTCTTTCCTCCTCCTTCCTTCCCTCCTTTCTTCCTTGCCTGCCTCCATTCTTTCTCTCTTCCTCTGTTTTCTCTCTTTCTTTCTCTCCTCTGTCTCTTCCTCTCAGTCTCTCTTCCTGTCTCTTTGTTTCCTTCCCCCTTTCTTCCTCTGTGTGTGTGTGTGTGTGTGTGTGTGTGTTTCTTTCTCTCTCCTCCCCTCTCCTCTCTCTCCTCCCCTACCACCCGCTTCTTTCTGGTTTTGTGTGCTGAGCTATGGGCTCCTTGCCTGCACCAAGCTGCAGGACCACCGTCCCTGATGCGGGGATGTGGGCCTGTGCTATGACCCTACTTGTTCCTGGCTCACAAATGCCAGAGGCCAGGCTGAGGGTCAGTGGCACAGCAGAACCTCCTTTCCTTCACCCCCCACACATCTCCCTCTTTTTCACATGACCACAGGCCATTCAGTCCATGTGTCCCTCCTGGTCCCCATGTCCCTTTCCCTGCCAAGCTCTGCAGGGCACAGCTTCAATCTGCATCGGGCCTCCGAGGCTGAGCCATGCTGTGACTCCATCTGGCAACAGCAGTGTCAGCGGGGCTGGAGGCAGCACCCCAGAAAATGTTCCTTTTTCCTCCCCCTGGGAAAAGCCATCAGAGAGGCTCTGTGACTCCCTGGTGCTGGTGGCACTTGATGGCTCTTTACTGCGTTAGTATTTCATCCTTATTGGGTTTCCTTGCTTATTTGACACCCATCTTCCAGCCTGACAGCCATTCCCTTGGAGAGAATTTAGTTAGACCTGACTGCTGCACATCGAATCAAATCTTCCGTCAGCTGGGGGCCTTCTCTGTGTGTGCATGCGTCTAACTCTGTCCTCCTCTTCCCCGCCATGCCCAGTCCACGTGGGATGACAGAGCAGCATCCCAGCCATGCTCCCGGCACAGTGCTCGCTCCACTGTACCCTTCTGGGAAATGATTTTCCATTACAAGAATCCTTGGTATTCATGCTACATGTGATGAAGGACTTGACAAGTTAATTACTTTGCCATTTCTCTTACCTAAGCATTTCTCCAGTTCTGCACTCTGCACACTGAAACACTGTCTAGCACCAACACAGACAGAGGCACAACCCACCAAGCCTCCTGGCATTTAGGCACAGTTGCCTTTCATTTCAAAGGCATAAGAGGAGGTGTGAAACAGGGTCCATTCTTGTTATCCGGGTAGCCAGGTTTTATGAAGTCACTACAAACACGGACCCACAGACCAGATGCTGTTAATCACGTTCATAATTATAATCCCTGGATTGTGGGAGCCCAAGGTAGGTGGATCACTTGAGGTCAGGAGTTCAAGACCAGCCTGGCCAACATGGTAAAACCTTGTCTCTATTAAAGATACAAAAACTAGCCAGGTGAGGTGGTACATGCCTTTAATCCCAGCTACTCTGGAGGCTGAGGCAGAAGAATCACTTGAACCTGGAAGGCGGAGGTTGCAGTGAACTGAGATCGTGCCATTGCACTCCGGCCTGGGTGACAGAACAAAACTCCGTCTCAAAAAAAAAAAAAATACCATGACACTAAATAGATGATGCATAAAGGAGAATTGTTCAGAGTGTGAGAGCCGAAACAAGAACACAGAACATCGTGCGTGTCAGGTGACACAAATGTTCGCTGCTCTGTGAATATCCAAGAACACCTGCAGAAGTATTGTGAGTATTGATTCGAATATTGCAAATTAACTTTAGTGAGTATGCAAATTTACAAATGCAGAATTCACAGATAATGAGGGTCGACTGTCTATTCCTTAGACCTGAGCAGCGTAGGCCCGGAGGGCAAGTACTGATGATTGCCGCTGTGATGTTCAGACCAGAGCAGAGCTGCAATTCCGAGTGAGCCTCATTCCGACTGAATGTGTGTGTGCATGTGTGTGCATGTATGTTTGGCAGGTGCATGTGGCATGTGGCAAGCCAGACCTCCACAACTGTTTCAGTACCAACTGAGCAGTGAAGTTAAAGATTAAAAGCCAGTGCCCTCATACAAAGGCTGGAATGTAACAAGCCCACCAAGAGTTTTGCCCAGGTCTTTCCTGGGCCTTAAAGCATGACAGAATAATGAAGGAATATTTTTATAGGGCCGTTTAGGATTAAACAAGTTTTATTGAGGGTCTGAAGAAACTCCCCAGGCCTCCAAAACAAGTTTATTGGGGATCTGAAGGAACTCCCCAAACCTCCGTGATTTAGCAGGAGACAAGATAAGGTGTAGCCACCCCAGCACCTGGACCCCGTTAGATTAAGTGAGTTACTGAGGCTCCAGAGGAAGGTTTTCAGGACTGAGGTTTTACTTATAGATTAAAATAAGTCAATCACTTATGTCTTTGATAAACGCACACTTACACATAGACATACAGCTTAGGACGTAGATAAGCTCCGGAAAACTTTATAATTCTGAATTGGTCTGCTGTTAATTTCCAGGCCTTCTCCTTGTAACCAGTTGCAGAAAATAAAAACTGTCTCCCTGCCCAGTTCATCTGCATCTCATTACTGGGCTGTGAGAAGTACCCTGACCCTCAGTTTGGTCTGGAAACAGCGGGAGTGTCATATTTGGGCTTTCTAAGACTCAGTGCTCAAGATGGGAACCCCTCTTGCCTCAGCTAAGAACAGGATTGTCAATGTTCCAAATTTCAAACTTTGGCAAAAGAAAAGAGGGCTCTTTCCCAGTTTTTGGCCATCAGGGGCAGCATTCTAAATAGAAATGGCTATGTGGAATCCTAGGCAGTTCTCTAAAATGATAGCCAGATAGCCTCCATGGCCAGAGAGCCATGGAGGAGGTGTTTTATTGAATCTCTCAAATCTTAGTTATGTTTTCCAAACCTACTGAGAAAAGGCAACGCAACGGGAAGGGTAACAGCAGAAGATGTACGCTGGAAAGCGTCAGAGGTGCTCGAAAGCTGAGACGGTGGTTAAAGGTCCCCAAAGCCGAAGATGTGTGCTGGAAAGGGTCAGAGGTGCTCGAAAGCTGAGACGGTGGTTAAAGGTCCCCAAAGTGTAAGAACCAGAGAAATGCCTGCAACCCCAACTCCTGTGGTGTGCTACTGTTAATGTTTAATCTATGTGACATTTTCCTCCCTTAAAAATGTAAAACACCTCCGATTCATGATTCCAAATGACTTAATATTGAGTCTACTTTTATATATCACGCTCATAAATCCCCCCTAATCACACCTGAGGCTAGCACATGAGACCTTCCCGATGCCTGTTGGCATGTATTGTACAAAAGGGTTGCTCCACGTGGCTTTTGAAAGAGCAAGCACTAGCAAGTGTTGTCCTTAGTTCAAAGATATCTAATATCTCTGCAAAAGACTAGCTGATTCTAACTCAAATATCTGTCTCATGCTCCGTGTTCAATTCCAGCCCACTTCCAGAAAGGCAGTTCTGGGGGTCTCAGTGCCCTGGGTCTGCAGCCTCCCTTCTTTCTGTCTTTCGGAAATAAAACCCTCTTACCCTGAGCTGCCCATCCCAGTACCCACTAGCCACCTATCTAGAGAACACAGGTGCATGTGTCGCTCTGTCTGGCTGATCGTTGCGCCTGGCGACTTGCTCAGGGAGGTGCCATGACCCAAGCAGGGCCAGTGGAAACCAACCAGAATATTTCAGGCGAGTATGTCAAGAATGTCAGCCTCTCCTTTGGATTGCAACCTTTAAGGATAGACACCTGTTATGCCCTCCCCGGCGTTTCCCGACACGGGAAGACAGCGCATGTGAGAAGGATGCAGCAGAGTGAAGCGGACCCCTGCCTGGAATAGGGGACAGAGCTGAAGCCACACACGCAGCCTGGGTGAGCCATGCACCCCTCAGGACCCCGTGGACTGCCCACCCAAGTGAGCCAAAAGCAAATCACAACCACAAACCTCTCACTGACCTAGCTGACACTGAGTTTCTCTCGTCGTTTATTATAGAGAGGCCTTGCTCAGTGGCAGCGCCTTTTCATCCTTCCCTGTCTTGGTGCATTTTTGAGAGGCTGTGTTATGTTTTACATCGTCAAGAAATCAAGTATAAATAAAATTAAGTTACTACAGAACAAAACTTCTTATCATGATGCTTTAAAATAAAATACATTTTTAAAAAAACATGATTTCAACATACCGTATGTAGAGCAGCTACATACATATTTTAAATACTTGTACATATGTAATTCGCTTGCTTCTCTAAAAACTAAGAACACGAGCCTAAGGAACAGATGATATGAAATGCTTTATTTCAAAAACTTCACAGTTTCAATTCGCTGAGAAAATGCCTAAACATGTCATCAACACCTGTTTTATTCTAAATAGGACGTCATTTCTTTAAAATTTAACTAACAAATTCTCTAACCGTCAATACAGAGAACAAATGCCATGGATAAAAGGGGCAGATTTTTTGTTAAAATTAACACACATGGAACATATTTCTCACAAGACAAACACAATGTATACAGATTAACAACACCAAACACAGAAATGAGTGGATTCTCAACACGTTTTCAGTAGGCACGCTCATCTGCACGTTAGCCAGAACAAATCTGTCCAGAAGAAAACTCCTTCTTTACTCTGTTGTGGTCTAAAAGAATGTGGTTGGATATCACTTTCTGCTGGTTTTGTGATTTCCCAGAAGAAATCAGAAGCAATCTAAGGAGCGTAATCTCATTCTAGAAATTGCATTTAGGAAAACACTAAAATGTATTTGGATCATCACCTCTTCCAGCTGACAGAGCAAGCGGTTCCTGTATCCAGCAGGCTCGCCGGTGCTTTCTGAGATATATGAGACCTCTGACTCAAAAGCGGGCCTTGTGGCATCATAAAGGATTATTTTATATCTCATACAGGCTCGCTTTAGAAAATTGAAGGAACCCTTAGTAAATCTCCCGTTTACATGGGAGGCTCTTCAAGATCCCGCTTCTCTTTAGCTTGGAAATGGTTAGACACACCGTATTGCTATGATTCCAGGAGCACAAAACATACCTATTACTGAATTAAAGCAAGTTTTCTGATCTTGAAGTGTGTTGTCAATCATCTGAAGCCCTTTAGAGTCTATTCCAATGGACTTGATATTTTATCATTTGCCAAACATATGCTCCTTTTTACATTGTGAATTTTATTTTTTAAATCTCTGGAGTGGTTTTACCCTGCCTCTATGCTCCCATAAAGTAGAAATATGGCATGGAGTATTCTACTGCAAGCTCACACTTTGCATGCTTATACGTCAAATGTGGTCTTATTTTCTGATTCGATAGAGAGTTATAAGCATTTATCGTGATAGAGATACTCAGAGATCTGAGCATTTAGGATGGTGCATATATCTCATTTGTTAATGACTTATCCTGTAAATTCACGGTTTATTTATTTATTTATTTTGAGGCAGAATCTCGCTCTGTTGCCCAGGCTGGAGTGCAGTGGCATGATCTCAGCTACTGCGACCTCTGCCTCCCAGATTCAAGCGATTCTCCTGCCCTCTAACCCCCGAGTAGCTGGGATTACAGGCATGTACCACCAGCCACGACTAAATTTTTGTATTTTTAGTAGAGACGGGGTTTCACCGTGTTGGTCAGCCTGGTCTTGAACTCCTGACCTCATGATCTGTCCACCTCGGTCTCCCATAGTGCTGGGATTACAGGCATGAGCCACAGTGCCTGGTGAATTCAGTTATTTAAGAGGGCTAAATTAAGTGTTATACAAAAAATTTAAAATGGAAGGCCACAATACTGAACCAAAATGAAAGCCTTTTATTAGACTCCCCTAGTCCAGCACACTACATTATCTGGTATCTCAGACCACCAAAAATAAAAAATAAAAAAACACATTTAATCC
The DNA here is from genome assembly GCA_028533165.1 of Leontopithecus rosalia. Taxonomy (NCBI): domain Eukaryota; kingdom Metazoa; phylum Chordata; class Mammalia; order Primates; family Cebidae; genus Leontopithecus; species Leontopithecus rosalia. Next base: position 2,458,122 of record CM052669.1, read on the forward strand.
CAAGCTCTTTTACTTTGCACTAGATTATTTTCTGGAAGTTTCGTAAGTGGTCAATTTGTCTGTCATTGTAAAGTGGCTCACACGTGTAATTCCATCACTTTCGGAGGCCGAGGCGGGTGGATCGCCTGAGGTCGGGAGTTTGAGACCAGCCTGGCTAACGGCAAAACCCAGTCTCTACTAAAAATACAAAAAAAATTAGCTGAGCATGATGGCGTGCACCTGTAATCCCAGCTACTCAGGAGGCTGAGGCAGGAGAATCGCTTAAACTCAGGAGACGGAGGTTGCAGTGAGCTGAGATCGTGCCACTGCACTCCTGCCTGGGTGACAAAGCAAGACTCCATCTCAAAAACAAAACATATGTCTCAAAATAAAGTGATGACGCTGGTGTGTTGCCCCGTAAGCGGATTCTGAGGCGGCCCAAAGTTTAACCGGCCGCTCATTTCATTTCTGCCATTTTATTTCATCAGACCTTTTTTCCCCACAAGACTAGAGTGGCCTGTTGTGAAAGTGTGTTGAGGGCAGCAGGATCTCCCGACCGCAGCCCTTCGCCCCGTGCCCGGGAAGACCCCAAAGCGGCTGTTGGGCCTGCAGTCAGCATACCGGTTGCTGACCCCTTAATCCCCAGGAAGTAAACCTCATGAAGAGAATTGAGAGGACAAGGAAGGAACTGGAGAGCAAACATTTGGAGCGGGTGGAGCAGGCGGCAGAGATTTCTGGCCTTTTGCCGATGTCTCCTCTGAATACCAGTCTCCAGTCTTGGTAAGACCCTCCAGCTGCTTCACTTTCTCTCCCTCAACGTTCCCACCGCCTTTTCCTGCTGCAAAGACGTTCACCGGTAGCGTCTAGTTCACAGCCCAGAGGAGGCAGCCGTGGTGCGGCGTGGAGAACCCGGCCCGGCCCGGAGCCGCCGCTGGGTGGGACAGTGCGGTCCCCCACGGAGGAGGGCGGGGCCCGGGAAGCCAGGGTCCCCTCTCTGCGTCCGCTCTCCCACCTGTGCGATGGACACATAGCTCCTGTTTTGTATGGTGCCTGCGAGGAATACGTGCGGAACACACCGGCAGTGGGAGGGTACCATTATCCCTCTGCCAAACACACCAGCAGTGGGAGGGTACCATTATCCCTCTGCCGAACACACCGGCAGTGGGAGGGTACCATTATTCCTCTGCCGAACACACCGGCAGTGGGAGGGTACCATTATCCCTCTGCAGACAATCCGTCACCTTCGGATCAACTCTGCTCCTAGCACGAGTTAGCACCATGTGGAAGAGATAATCCACTCCGCAAAAATTAAAATGGGTTCACATGCATGCACATACACACACAGACACACACACCACGCACACCACACACACCACACACACACCACACACACCACACACACACCACATGCACCACACGCACCACACACACACACACCACACACACACACACCACACACACCGTGGATTAGGGTAAAACCATCTAACTACATCAATAAAACCAATAGATGTGTTAATCCCAGTAGATTGAAAATGTTTGGGGAACAGAATTTTCACAGAGCCAGAAAATATGACTCCAAATGTTATAAACACCATGTTTAACACTTGTACATGTTAATTACAAAAGGCAGAACTTTTATGGCAGAGACATCTGGGATGGGGGGAGTCCCTGTCTCAACCACGTGATCACCAATAATAAGGCACAGTGGGGTTCCACACCTCCTGATGGGAGGCGGGGGAAACGCACATCACTTCATGACATGCTGAGGAATCACACAAAAGCATTCAGTGTGAATTAAACGGTGACAAGGGCAATCAGACTAATTCAAAACATGAGCCATTCTACAAATGAGGCTGACCTGGACTCTTCAATATATTAATGGCATGAATGTCAAATGAAACAGGGAGGAGCGTCTCTAAATCAAAGAGGCAAACAGAGAAACAAATGCCCTGAGTGATCACTGATTTGATCTGTGAACCCAGAAAATCTGAGACAAGTCTCAGTTAACTTAGAAAGTTTATTTTGTTGAAGGCGTGCCTGTGACACAGCCTCAGGAAGTCGTGAAGACATGTGCCCTGAGTGGCCAGGGTGCAGCTTGGCTTTATACATTTTAGGGAGACATGAGACATCCATCAATATATGTAAGGTGAACATTGGTTCCCTCAGGAAAAACGGGACAACTTGAAGCAAAGACAGGAAGACGGGAAGTGGGGAGGGGGCTTCCAGGTCACAGCTGGGTGACAGACAAAGGGTCACATTCTTTTGGGTTTCTGATGAGCCTTCCCAAAGAAGGCAACCAGATACTCATCCATCTCAGTGAGCAGAGGGACAGCTGGATAGAATAGGAGGCAGGTTTGCCTTAAAGAGTTTCCGCTTGAGTTTTCCGTAGTGGTTCTAGAGGTCCAAGATATTTTCCTTTCACAGATTCTAGATTTAAAAAAAAAACAGCTATAAAAAAGCTCCTGGAACATCTTGGGAAATTTAAACATGAACCATGTGTGACATAATAGGACTGTATCATTGCTAAACTCTTTTCAGGTGATAATTGTATTGTCGATGAAAAGAGTCAAACTCTAAAATATTTGAGGAAATTCATTCTGAGCCAAGAATGAGCGACCATGGCTCATGATGCCGCTCTCAGGAGGTCCTGAGGCCATGGGTGGCCAGGGTGAAGCCTGGTTTTATACGTTTTAGGGAGACACAAAACCTCAATGAAATACTTGTAACAAACACAGTTGTTTGGTCCAGAAAGGTGAGCAGCTCACGGCAGGGGCTTCCAGCTTGCAGGTAGATTTAAACATGTTCCGGTTGACAATTGGTTCAGTTTATCCAAAGACCTCGGATCAATAGAAAGGAGTGTCTGGGTTAAGATAAAGATTTGTGGAGACCAAAGTTCTTATTTACAGAGGAGGCCTTCAATAGCAGGCTTCAGAGAGAACGGGTAGTAAAACGTTTCTTATCGAACTTACTGCTGGTATTAATGCCGGAGAGGTATAATGAGGCACCCTGAATCAGGAGTCTGACTCTGATTTAAAATTCAGGTTAAATTTTAAGAGTGCCCTGGCTGAGGAGGAGGTCCATCAGATGGTTGGGGGTCCTTAGAATTATATTTTGGGTTTACAGTGTTGTAGTATGTAGTATAAGTCCTTGATCTTTTGCCATTCATGCAGAATTAGTGAGGGGTTTGCTGGGATGTCTATCATTTTCAAGTTGCTTGTGGGGAAGTAAAATGAGGCAGTCTCTTGTGGTCTGGCTATTCCTCAAAAAAGCAAATGTCACTTTTAATTCGTGGACAGAAGTTCAGTACGTTAAAGACTCTCAAACAGTAGGTACGTAATGTACCTGAATGTCTTGCTGGTTCACCCAGGGCCTTCGGAGTTCTCAATGGAGCCACCCGCCTTACAGACACTCCCATGTCTCCCACAGCAGACACATGAGCATTTTCAGCCCTGCTCAGGTCGTCTGAGGGGGAACCCAGTAGCCTCAGAGCCCTGCTCTGCTCATAATTAAAACCTTCTTCTCCCACGTCCTGTTCAATTGGTCATTTCATTCTTTGTCAAGTAAAACTGACTGCTCAGAAAATGAGTCCCAGCCTTTATATTAGAGAGCTAATCCATTAAACTTTTCAGGAAATATGATGGATGAACTCAGCTACCTACAAAGCACTGCCACACTGTGACAGTGTTTCAGACACTTGGTGTCCGCCTTACGGGTCTCTAGTGAGAGTCCCCCACCCACCCTTCAAGGCATGAGGGCTTCCTGGTAGCAGGCCACCCTTCCCAAACTCAGTCAAGGGTGTCATCTTCCTGCATTTATTATCTGTGAAAGGAAAGCTAAATGTAGAGTCCTGGCGCCATGACCATTAAAACTCACATTCCTGAGGGCAAGGAGTGCAAAACTGCTTTAAAGTCAAAGGGGGCAGAATTGGCATTTGGATCCATGCATGGTAAAGTCATTAAAATTAGGTTGATAACCAAAGTCAAGAGGCTGCTGGGAGAAGAGGCAGGGGCCACTTCTTGGAAAAATTCTTGTCCAAACAAGCTGAGAGTGGGCTCCCCGGTGTTCCATAGCCATATGCTTCTATTTAGCAGCTTGATTGGGGTATTATCCATGTATCACACAATTAAGCCATATTAAGTATGCATTTAGCAGTTTTTAGTATATTCACAGAAGTAAACCATCACCATAGTTAATTTTAGGATACCGTATCCTCTCAGAAAGAAACCCTGTTCCCTCCAGCTGTGACCCCCAATTCCCTTTTCTCAGCCCTCCCAGCCCCTGGCAATCACTGAGCTGCTTGATGCCTCATCTATTCATCCACCCTGGACTTTGATGTGAATGGAATCTTCCAGTATGTGGCCTTTGTGCCTGGCTTCTTTCACTTGGCACCGTGTTTTCACCACCCATTCATGCTGTAGCATATGTCAGTGCCCGGTTTCTTTCTACACTTCATACATGTTCCATATTCCATTGTATGGACGGACCACATTTTGTTTATCCATTTATCTTTTGTTGACTATTCAGATTATTTCTACTTTTTAGCTACTAGGAATAATGCTTCTCTAAGCCCATTGAGTGCAGTTTGTGTGTGGAGAAATTTTGTGCTTCTCTTGGATATATATCGTGGAGTGGAATTGGGGGTCATGTGGTAACTCCACGTGTAATCATTTCCAAAGCGGCTGCACCATTCTTTAGTTCCAGGAGTAGTATGTGGGGACTCCAATTGCACCACACCCACTCCAACACTTCTAATTTTCTAACTTTTTGATTATAGCCATTCTAATAAATATGAAGTGGTACCTCATTGTGGTTTTAATTTTCATTTCTTTGATGGCTTATAATGCTAGGAATCTTTTCTTGTGCTTACTGGCTGGCTGTTTACATATTTCTGTGGAGCAATGTCTATTCAGAAACTTTGTCTATTTTAATTGGGTTATTTTTCTTTTTATTATTGAATTGTAAGCATTCTTTATTTATTCTAGATTTGAGTCCCCTAGATACATGATTTGCAAATGTTTTCTCCCATTCCATGGATTGCCTTTTCACCTTATTGCTAATGTCCTTTGAAGCACAAAAGTTTTTAGTTTTGATGAGATTTATTCTATTGATGTTTCCTTTTGTTGCTTATAGTTTTGATGTCATAGCTAAGAATCCTCAGCCAAACACGAAGGTCATCAAGATTTACCCCAATATTTTCTACTAAGCATGAAAATTTTTGCCTTTACATTTAGGTCAATATATATATTTTAGTTAATTTGTGTATATGGTGTGAGGTAGGGCTCCAACGCCATTCTTTTTGCGTGTGACTACCTAGTTGTCCCACCATTTGCTGAAAAGATTATTCTTTCCCCATTGAATGGTCTTATCATCTTTGTAAAAAATCAGTTGACCCTATATGTGAGAGTTTATTTATAGACTCTCAATTCTATTCCATGGATCTGTCTATCGGTCTTTGTATCAATACTACACTGTCTTGATTACTTTGTTGGTTTGTAGTAAGTTTTTAAATTGGTAAGTATAAGTCCTTTTCCTTTGTTCTTAGTTTTCAGAATTGTTTTGACTATTCTGGAGCCCTTACAATTCCACATAAATTTCAGAATCAGCTTGTCAGTTTTTACCAAAAAAAAAAGCTCAGATTCTTTTTTTTTTGTTGAGATGGAGTTTCACTTTTGTTACCCAGGATGGAGGGCAATGGTATGATCTCAACTCACCACAACCTCTGCCTCCTGGATTTAGGCGATTCTCCTGCCTCAGCCTCCTGAGTAGCTGGGATTACAGGCATGCACCACCATGACCAGCTAATTATTTGTATTTTTTTTAGTAGAGACAGGGTTTCACCGTGTTGACCAGGATGGTCTCAATCTCTTGACCTCATAACCCATCAGCCTCGGCCTCCCACAGTGCTGGGATTACAGGCATGAGCCACCGTGCCTGGCCAAAAGCTCAGATTCTGATGTGAATTGTGTTGAATCTGTAGATCAGTTTGGGGAATACGGACATCTTAGTAATGTGAAGTCTTCTAAACCATAAAAATGCAGAAATGCAACATGCATCTATTTATTTATATCTTCTTTAATTTCTTTCAACAATGTTTTGTAGTTTTCAGAGTATATATGTTGCACTTCTTTCAGCAAATATACTTATAGATATTTTGTTCATTTTGACACTATTGTGAGTGGAACTGTTTCCTTCATTTCACTTTTGGATTGTTCATTGCATTGTATAGAAACACAATTAATTTTTGTATATCCTTCCTGCAAACTTGCTAAACTCACTTATTGGTTTTAACAGGTTTCTAGCAGATTCTTTAGGATGCTCTACATACAAACCACTTATTTTTAGGTATTAAACAAGCTTCCATATTGTGTTTTGTGTCTCAATCACTGTTATAAACTCTCTACAAACATGAACTCACTTAATCCCCATAATAAAAAGACAACAATTATTTTATCCTGTTTTTGCAGGAAGAAACTGTCTTCTCCTCTTCTGAGGTCAGGGTGCAGGACTGTGAAGCTAATTTCCGCTTCATCCTTGACTGGCTACAAACCAACCGAACATGCCCCTTCTTCACCCTCCGTTCGCTGGGCACAACACACCACCGAGCCACCACCCAGCAACTCTGTCTGGGCTTTCCTCCTTTGTTCACCTTTTTCCTCTCTCACAGGTAAAATTCCTGCACCCTGACCCTGCGGGATTCGCATTGCTCTGGGAAACCAAATCTCTGTACAGTTGGAAGTAGTGTTCTGGGAGTTACCTTGACACTTTAACACTTTTTTTTTTTTGAGAAGGAGTTTTGCTCTTGTTTCCCAGGCTGGAGTGCAATGTCACAATCTCGGCTCACTGCAACCTCTGCCTCCCAGGTTCAAGTGATTCTCCTGCCTCAGCCTCCCTAGTAGCTGGGACTACAGGTGCCCACCACCACGCCTGGCTAATTTTTTGTATTTTTAGTAGAGATGGGGTTTCACCATGTTGGCCAGGCTGGTCTTGGACTCCTGACCTCAGGCGATTCACCCACCTCAGCCTCCCAAAGTGCTGAGATTACAGGCGTGAGCCACGAGGCCCAGCTGACACTATAATATTTCTGTCCAGAGTCGGAGTCAGCATCGAACCCACAGTCTGTAATAGAGGTAAAAATGATAGTAGTGAAGTATCAGTCTCTGGCTCTATGAAACACTTGGGTCTGCAGCCCAAACATGTCACAAAGCCATTGAGGTACCTCAGGTGAAGCTTCCTTCCTGACAGATGAGCATAGGAAACTCCTATGAGAACTGGGAAAATCGCATCTCTCCCCCTACACACTCACAGCCCTCAGCCAGCACGCAGAGCTCAGCAGGACACAGTGGGGATCTCACCCACTGTTCCCACTGGTCAGTGTGAGTCCGATGGCCAGAGTGCTCATGTGCACCCCCAGTCCGGGAGTCAGCACCTCCAGACACTTAGTGTACTTTACATGCAGCTCAATTTTTAGGGATAATTGCCTTCAGAGAGTAACAGCAGTCTTTGACAAACATACAACCACTTACTGCCCAAATGAACTGAAGGTGTCCCCTTCCACCTGCGGGCCACGTCTGTGGCTCTGCGCTTCTCTTGCTTGAACCTATTGAAAGAAACAACCGCAGTGTCCTTTGTCATCCAAATGAAGGTGACAGTTCTCCCCTCGGGTGCCTCCAAAACTCCTTTTCTTATAGTCTCAGTTCATGAATCCTGATACACACGCTGATTGTATTACAGTAAGTTAGCGACCAGGTGGAATTAATTACAACCTCCGAGCAGTTTGCTCAGGGAAAGTGAATGGACAGTGACTGTAAACTCACCTCTTCTTGCTGCTGTGGCCTTGTGCTTGGTGAGACATCGTCTTTCTTCCTTGCATCAACTTCCAGACGTCTACCGTGCTGCTGTCTTTGACTCTCTCTCATTCCTGTCTCACATTGCAAATTCGTCATTCATAATCAATTCATTTCATTAAATAAAAAATAACCTAGAAGATCAACAGGCCGTGAAGGGCGTGTGGCTTCTGCAGGATGCACTGAAGAGTCTGCTGTAGGACCCGGAAGTTCTCCGGCCTCGGATGCTCTCGTCGCAAGCTATATAATAACCAGCTCCACATCATCATCACCTCGTGGCATCTGTTGCCACAGCTGGGACACTTCCTGCTTTTCAGAGGAAAAGTCACAGCAAAACCATCATATTTTGAAGATCTGTGTGACTCCATTAAATGCTCCCAAACGGGTCCAGCGTGACAACCAGCAGGCAAAGGGAGAAGTGCCCTCTCCTCCTTCCCCACGTTCTGGGCATAGTAACTAATTCCGCTCGCCATGGGGGTGGGGAGGCTGCTTCACTGGCCACCTGCAAATCTTCAAGTGTGGTCAGATACTTTTCATGACAACATCTATGTTGCCAAATCTCTACAAGGATAAGCACTATTTATTCACAGGCCAATTAATGAGGGACACAAATTTGTGTAAGACACGAATATAAAACTTAGCCATACGCACATCTAGGAGAAAAAAAATCACTCATTTCTCACTGACTTTTGTGGGATTCTCAGACGTTTCATGCTGGTGCATGGAGAAAGCATCACTTGGCAGTGACCGGCGTCCACTCACTTTGAAGACACATAGACCTCAGCCCTGTTTCCAGCTCTCCAAAGGACCAGCTGGGTCACCTCAGACCGGTGGCTGAACTTTTCTAAACTCGTTTCTTCATCTTTAAAACGGGGAGAATTGTCTGTTTCTGACAGGCTACAATAAGCTTCCTAGAGTGGTTTGCACATCACCTGCAGTGCAGGCACCTGCCTCCCAAATTCCTTCGCTGTGTGCTGTTTCAGTTCCTCTCAAACTCTGAGACGAATAGAGCAGGTCTTGGTGCCGCTGTTTTATGGATGAACACGCGCTCTACGAGGAAAAGCCCCAGAATGACCCCGCTAATAAATGAGCTCATTCTAGACCTCACGTCTTCAATGGTTGGCACGAAGCCCCTTTCACTATGCGATGATGCATGGTATGCAAAATCCTCCAACACATTTCCCCTTCGAGAGAAAAACAAGCTTCGGATTTTTTCCTAGAAAAGGGAAAAGCATTCATTAACCATGAGCAAAGACAAATGAAAGGGAAGCCGTGTCTACCGAGAGTTGACAATTTCCTAAAAAACCGAGTACAAGAGAATAAACAGTTAAGGCACCAAGAAAAGTATGTCTAGGGCTATAAAGTAATAAAAGCCCGAAAGCCAGTTCAGAGAAGGGAGACTCCACTCCGTCTGAGACACCAGAAGAGAGAGCTTGGGGGGACGGGCTTGGCAATGGTCTTCAAAGAGGGTATGGTGAGGGGTCGGCGATTATGCCAAGGTGAGCACCTCTGCCAGGCGACAGAGGTAGGAAGAGCAGGACGCATTGAAATACATCAGTAAATCCCATGTGGCTGGTGGCCAGAGTGCAGACACAGTGGTGGCAGAAGGCAAGGTGGAGAGACAGAAGACGGCTATTTGGAGGACAGCCTCTGGCTACAGTGTGTATTTGCCAGGCACTGTGAAAGTCTCTGGGACACACAGGTCAACACTCCAATAAGGTCAGAGAGGGGCTCAGAGTCCAGCAGGGGCAGCAGGTGCCTGAGCGTAGCATGGTGTGCCCAGGTGAACTCAGCGAGCTTCAGGACTTGCATTCTGGGGCAGGGATCCTCAAACAGATGCTGCTTGGCATGAAAGGTACCTTGTTCCACCCCCAAGCAACATAGGAAGGGGAGTGTTTTCATGAATAATTAAACTAAATGTCAGACTGGATGAGTAACTTTCAAAGATTGCACAGCCTGGAATGACAAAGCCAGGATTTAGACACCTGTCGTCTCTCATCTAAATTCCATCACCTGCTTGCTGCGTCACACCAGACACCAGACTCAGCCCCTACCCTCCGCCTCCGTGTTCTGATCTGCAAAATAGGATTCAGTATTTGTAACTTTCCTCAAATGATTCTCATGAGGTTGGGTGAGTCCATGTGTGTAACATGCTTTGAATCCTCCTGGCACATTGTACAATCATACGTGGCCAGCAAATAACCCAGTGACTCTAAACTTCACGACTCTCTACCACGGAAATGGCCTGAAGATCTGTGAAGTAGCCCACTGTGTTCAGAGAACATGGGCCAGTACCATGTAGAGAGAGGCGGGAAGGTGAATTGTGCGGGTCATAGAAGAGTAATCATTGCCTTAGACTAGCTCGGCCAGGTGATCAAAAAGGGCTGCGTGTGTAAATTCCCATGCAAGGAGGAGAACCACATATTCTCATGCAAGGATGAGAACTGTGTATTCCCATACCTAATTCCTGTGCAACGGGAAGTGTGTGTTTGCCGAGCAGAAAGCACCTGTAGCTATTGTTCTCTTTCTGCAGCCCTGCCAAACACAGGCAGCAAGAATCCAGTGGCCATTGGCTTAGAAAGCTTTGTGTTAAAATTAGGACTGTTTGGTGTTTGCCATGGACTTCCTTGGGAGATGGAAGGCATGTACCAGGAGATGGGAGGCGTGTACCAGGAGATGGAGGCGTGTCCCAGGAGATGGAGGCGTGTTCCAGGCAATGGGAGGTGTGTACCAGGAGATGGAGGCGTGTTCCAGGAGATGGAGGCCTGTTCCAGGAGATGGACGCGTGTTCCAGGAGATGGGAAGCATGTACCAGGAGATGGAGGCGTGTACCAGGAGATGGAGGCATGTTCCAGGAAATGGAGGCGTGTTCCAGGCAATGGGAGGTGTGTACCAGGAGATGGAGGCGTGTTCCAGGAGATGGAGGCGTGTTCCAGGAGATGGA
>CM052669.1:2469388-2492939 GCA_028533165.1 Leontopithecus rosalia
GGAGGCGTGTTCCAGGATATGGAGGCGTGTTCCAGGAGATGGAGGCGTGTACCAGGAGACGGGAGGCGTGTTCCAGGAGACGGGGGGCGTGTTCCAGGAGATGGAGGCGTGTACCAGGAGACGGGGGGGCGTGTTCCAGGAGATGGGGGCGTGTTCCAGGAGACGGGGGGCGTGTTCCAGGAGATGGAGGCGTGTTCCAGGAGATGGGGGGGCGTGTTCCAGGAGATGGACGCGTGTTCCAGGAGACGGGGGGCGTGTTCCAGGAGATGGACGCGTGTTCCAGGAGACGGGGGGCGTGTTCCAGGAGATGGAGGCGTGTTCCAGGCTCACTGACAGGAAACACAACCTGTCGTTTGTCCAGCGATATTCACCATTCTGTTCTGTGTTAGCCTCGAGGTGCACTGTAAGCCTCTCAGAAACATGCCCTTTTTCTCCATCGTTCCTTTGAATTTGCTTTCTTAGCCCTCCGTGCCGAGCACAGCTGGAGGTCAGCGGCTGAGACTGGCCGGCACCTGCTGCAGACACAGGCCAATCATGAGAGCTGACCTGTCACGGTTTCACAGCCACATACCTCCCTCTGGTGGCCTCATGAACTAGTGCAAGTTTGCACGAAGAGATGCTCAGGGTGAAATATGGCCTGAGAAGTCACTCCAAGTTGTATTATTTATGAAACAACACAACACAAGAAGAAACCCAATACAGCTCATTATTCTGCCTGCTCCGTGGCTTTTGCTTCTCAAGTGACTTAACACGATTTTGTGGCCATTATTTTCTTTTAAAAAGTATCAGCCATCAGTGATTCAAGGCCAGGGTTTGCATTGTGACAGGGCTTTTAAAACCTGCCATGGATCCTATCACTCAGGTTATGACCATGAACCCCACTGGCCATGTGTGTTCCATGCATGTTGAATGAGAGTCCGGCTCGCCGTGCGAGAGCTGGTATCTGCCATAGGTCAGGTGCTGTCTGAGCCCTGACAGCCGTGTGGAGACAGAAGCTGGATTCCAGAGGAGACACCCAGCTCAGAGCAGGGTGTTTTCATGGCAGGGTGGCTGGCGCTTGCTGCAGAAAAGATGTGACCTCATCAGCCATTCCTCTGCAAACTCCATGCCTTAAGCTGTCTCCTCCTCTTCCCCATCCAACATTGTGGCCTCCTTCATTAGTCGTGAAGCATTACCTTAAGTTCATACTTTATGGCATTCTTCTATCGGGATCCTCTCCCTGGGAGCCCTCATCTACCTCCAGCTGCAACTGTCACCACAGGAAGAGAGAGAGGCTTGGACCTGAGCTGGACCCTCCATCCCTCCCTTGCTGAATAACCTGCCAACCTGATGGTGTTTACTAAGTTATTCAATAAATATAGGCCGGGCACGGTGGCTCAAGCCTGTAATCCCAGCACTTTGGGAGGCTGAGGCAGGTGGATCACGAGGTCATGAGATCGAGACCATCCTGGTCAACATGGTGAAACCCCGTCTCTACTAAAAATACAAAAAATTAGCTGGGCATGGTGGCACACGCCTGTAATCCCAGCTACTCGGGAGGCTGAGGCAGGAGAATTGCCTGAACCCAGGAGGCGGAGGTTGCGGTGAGCCGAGATGGCGCCATTGTACTCCAGCCTGGGTAACAAGAGGGAAACTCCGTTTAAAAACAAACAAAAAAACAAACAAATAAATAAATAAATATAGGGTGTTCTGTGCCAGTGGCCACTGGTCATTTTCAGATACCTGTTTTCCCTTCTTCCTTACCAAAATACCCATAGCTGGTCACCTGGACACCTAAAATAAACACTGCATTTGCAGCCTCCCTGGAAGACTGGTGTGGAATTAAATTTATTTCAGGCCAGCAGGACATTCCCCTCACCCCCACCCTGACACAGTAAGACTGTCGCCCTCACGAAACACGAAGTTGAGTTTCTTAGCTCGGCTTCAGATCGCAAGGACATGAGAATTAAAGAGAGGATACCACAGTCGGCAAGAGACAGATACTAGACATTTACCTTTTTAATAAAATAGTAACACGTCATTTGGGGTACCACTGGGTGGCAGTTCAAGTGAAACTTGCAGAAAACCAAAACATTGAAAAGTGACAAACTAGCACGTAGCTTTGACAGTGAGACCACTCTTGGTTGAAGTCATTGTGAACTGCCCATGACCACTGTGTCTGCCTTCCAGGCCAGTCATAATTATGCAGGGCAGAAAAGTCGGGCGTAACTCATTGCCCACGTGACTACAATCGGTGTTCATTGCACCAAGAACACAGCCGGTGGCTCGAGAAGTGTGGGTGCCTGCAAACCACATTTAGAAAAATAGAGGAACCCGTGCCTGCCCCGCGTCTAGGAGCCAAGGCAATTTTCTAAATGTGGCAAGTGGAGGAATTGAGGGACAGAGAGGCTTAGCTGCCTTCCCAGAGGTCATGCAAGTCTTTGCCTTACAAATAGAGCATTCGCTTGTGGGTGCAGAGCACATTACAATACAGTGAAATTGCATTTACCGGCTTCTCATCCTTTACTGCCATCGCGTTCCCTCGACGGAACATTCTGCTTCTGCAAGTCAGACCGCAGACCTGGTCATCTCTCTTTCGTTCCTGTGGTTCCCAGACTTCATTTCCAATTCTCCTGGCTCTCCGAGAACCAAATGGCTCCCTTTTCCCGAGTTTTGTTTTCCTCCTTAGAAATAGTGTTTTGTTTTCTTGATGACAACCTGCAGCTTTCGTGCACATGACTTGCTTAGTTTTGCCCCATAACTCACACACGTTCCACACCCATATGCACATATCTAGACGAACATTCAAACATTCTCCGTAAGCACAAATTTACCGTGTTTCCCTGAGAAAGTCACTAAGAGACTTTAGGAAGAATTGAGAACAGGAGGGATTTGCATTATCTCATTTCCTTAATGACTGTGCAATCTACCAAAATATATATATTCTTAAAATGCTAGTGTCTTGCCATATAAAAGTCATAACACCTGAGATTTGCTCCCATTCAAGAGTGATGTGCTTTACTCTGGCAGTATTTAAGAAAATGTATATCTATGTACCCACTGACCCACTGATTTGGTTCCAATAGACATGACAGACAAAATGTATGTAGATACAGAAGGAGATGCATGTAAGATTATCCCAAGAAGCATTGTTTATGAGAGTAAAGAAGTGGAAACAACTTAAATATTCCTCAATAAAAAAAGAAAAATAAAATTTGGAATGAGCATGCTAGAATCTGTCACAGAGCAATCTAAAAGAAGTCGCAGAGGGGCTCAGGGAAGTCTGGCATTGGAGGTTCAGCTTCACGTATCTTAACATCTCCATCCAAGGTTGTAAGGTTCTACCCCTTCCCTCTCAGGGCCCTGCTGCAGCGTGGGAATCTTGCCATTCCCAACTGTTACACTTTAGAAATTCTCTGTGTATTCATTCCCACTGGCATGGTAATACGAATTAATCTTAAAAACCTTGAGAATAGGCTGGGCGCAGTAGCTCATGCCTGTAATCCCAGCACTTTGGGAGGCCGAGGTGGGCAGATCACTTGAGGCCAGGAATTCAAGACCAGCCTGCCCAACATGGGGAAACCGTATCCCTACTAAAATTACAAAAATTAGCTTGGCATGGTGGCATGTCCCTGAAACTTGCAGAAGACGCATGTCCCAGCTACTTGTGAGGCTGAGGCAAGAGAATCACTTGAGCCAGAAGGTGGAGGCTGCCGTGAACTGAGATCATGCCACTGCATCCAGCCTGGGCAACAGAGTGAGACTGTTTCAAAACAGAACAAAACAAAACCTTGTGAGGAAACCCACTGAAAACCGTTTGCACCAGCACTCATTCCAGAAAGCAGGTCTCCAGAGTTGGGTCACTAGATTTGGTCACCCACCTGGCAGATAGCAACAGGACTTCATTTCTGGAAGACGGAGAGATAGGGATAAGCCCTGGTCCCTGCAGCCTGGACGTTCTTATGACTCACACCAAGAGGGGGCTGGGAGCAGAGGCAGGAGGAAGGGGTGAAGCATGACCCCTGAAGCATGACCCCTGTGGCTTGACAGGTGTGAGGACCTGGCTAACAATCCTCCTGGAGTTCGCTGATGGAGGTTATTATGCTCAAAGCACAAAGGGAGAAAGCAGCACCCTCAGGCCAGTCAACTGTGAACTGAGGGTGATAAGAAAGCAAGAAGGCCCTCTGGAAGTTTCTACAAGAAATTTCTAGAAATGGCCTAGTGGTCTAGAGACCACTGGTCTTATCCCAAGGGCTGGCTGTTCCGAACATCAGGCCTGAGACCTGATTGTAAGAGTGTTTGAGGTACTGAATTCACAGCTGTGGTGAGATTCCCATGCTGGAACCAGCACCCTAAGAGGGAAGGGGTAGAACCTTATGACCTTGGCTGGGAATGTTAAGGAAAATGAAGTTGAGAACCTCCCATGCTAGACTTCCCTGAACCCCCAGGGCCTGCAGACATGTCTCCCTTCCCAGGACTCATGCAATGACTTCCCCTCCAAGATGATTCTCGGCATGGGGAGATTTGCCCTCCTTCCTTGGTTGCTGCTGGAGCAATACCTAAGACCAAGGCTCACCCAGCAGGGGAAGTGCTGACCCTGGTGTGCGTCACTGTGGATGAAGGTGGGTGAGATGGTTAAATTGTAGGTATCAACCTGGTTAGACTATGATGTTCAGTTTTGGGGTCAAATATTGATCTAGATGTTGCCATGACAGTATTTTGTAGATGTGATTAACATCTACAATTAATCAACTTTAAGTAAGAGCCTTAAGAGTAAAAACGGAAGATTCCTGGGAAAAGAAGGACTTTGGCCTTGTAACATAGAAATTCTGCATGAGTCACCAGCCTATCACCCTGTCCTACAAATTTCAGACTTCAGGGCATGAGCTGATTCCTCACAAGAAATCTATCTGTCTCTCTACCCATCCATCCATCCATCCATCCATCCATCCATCCATCCATCCAATTCAGTTGTTCAATATCCCCAGCATCATCAGTATCTTCTCATATATCCCCATCCCAAGTTTTAGGACCCCTTTCCTTCCCAATTAATGCCATCACTTTAACAGCAGACAAGAGAGGTTGAAAATTCCATTTCTGTTATTATCCAACCACTCATGAAATGAGACTGATATATGTATCAGTCAGGTTCTCTGGGTGACCCCATATTTGATACTATAGAACACTTCTGTCAAACTAATAAGTGTAATGGCATTGACTGGTTGTTCCAATATGTGCTGGACAAAGTAGGGAAAGAAACCATGAGCTCCGGGCTTCAAATTCCCAGCTTCAGTACTGCTTATGTGACCTGAAGGTTTCTATGCCTGCCATGAAAGAAACTCATCTCCTGTCACCTCAGAGCTGAGATCACTGACAATCAAACCCAGAGTCTCATCATGTGAGTGGCTGAAAGATAACACAGATGGAATTCCCAACCTCACAGGGCATCTGCTGTTAGAGTGAGGGCATTTGACTGGGAAGAAATGGGATTTGGAAAATTAAAATGGGGACATTCAGGAAGATGCTGACAAAATGGGGATGTTGAGCCCCTACATTCGGCTGAGTCTTAGCCAACAGCAGCAGCCCCTCCACCACCATCTGGGAGGGTAACTCTGCTCTACCACCCCTGTGTCCCTCCCTCTGTTGCACTGAGGCCTTTTCCTCAGCTTATCATGATGACCTTGTGGGATTCTAGCTGCTCAAGAGGAAATGTCTTAGACCCGTTTCATAGATGGCCAGTTGCTTGTGCTTGCGTGAGTGAGAAACAGGCCCCAGCCCCAGATTCCCTCTGTGGGGTGGTCCTGAAAACGGTGGAGACAGACAGTCCTCCTGGTTATTGAGCTGGCATGGAGGGGCCTGGTGGAGGTAAGGTTACAGATGCCCAGCCAGTGCTGATGGTCTGTGTGCTGGGTCAGCAGCCTAGGAGAGCAGATTTGGATGATTGAAGATAAGAGGCTGCAGAGGAACGTTATGGCTGGAAGTAGGGGTTTGGGCACAGGTGAGTCTCTGTGTCTCCCCTCAGTGCCCACCAGAAAGCACCTCCTGCCAGGGGTCATGCACAGCTCATTAGACAGGCTGTGCCCTCCATGCAGGTCTTTGGCCCCTGTCCACGATCACCTCAGGGGTTGCACCACAGGCCCCTGAGCGGCAGCTGCACAGTGCAGGGGTGGAAGCCAGTGGCTCCTCCTCATCATGGCCGATCCCTGCACCTGTCTGCAGCAGAGACCATCCCAGAGCCTCAGAGTTCCACTATCCTTTAAGGAGCAGACAGCATTCCTGGCCCATTTCCACCCCGTAGGGCAGCAGGCAGTTCTCACCGAGACGGGTTCAGATTTCAGGCTGCACTTGCCTGTCCTGTGGCACCTGGCAAGTGCCTTCCTCCAGGCCCACAGAGCATCTAGAATGGCACAAAGGGTCCACTGGAACAGGGCCTGGGACTGAGGACACACTGGATAGTGAAGGAGGTAAGTGAATGGACCCGTGACCCCTGCTGTGCCCCAAATCCTGGAGCACCCAGAAGCATCCTCGGCAGACAGAACTCTGAGATGGCCTCCGCCAGCGTGGGGCCAGTGCCCGGCAGGTGGACCTCACCTCTGCCAGCTGCAGTGCACTGCCAACCAGTGGCCACTGCATGGCTCTGTGCCCCTGACTATTAAAATACATAAGGCTGAGAATCAAGGGAGGGTCACACCCTTCATCCTAGTGGGGAACGCGGCTGTCTGTCCAACAATTTTTGGGTCTGTGTTATTTCAGGTCTGTTCTTTCTTCAGGGGTGGAGCAGGAGAACTTCTCAGCAGGAAACCCAGGAAGAGTTTTACTAAATCTAAAGCTATGGGTGCTGCCTGGTAACTCTGGATTCCTTGTGCCCATTGACAAGAAGGCACAAAAAAAGAACCTGAACAGGCAGGAGGAATTATCCCTGATTGTCTGGAGGACATGGGGCTGCTGCCATCACTGAGCCAGGAAAAGGCAAGCCTCACAGTCAGGGGGCTCACTAGGTGCCTCAGGGTCAGCCCTGCACGGTGATTTCCTTGAGTGGGCAATGGCAGCCCCCAGGGTTCACTGTGACATGGTGGCCAGGGGCTCAGAGCCCTCCAGGATGAAGACCTGGTACACCCCACCCAGAAAAGCCAAAGCAGTGGCTGAGGGAGAGGGACCAGAGATGGGTGGCTGGGGAGTGGGGCATGCCCTGCCAGCCATCCCATGATCTCTGACCCCAGAAGCTCTGACAAGACTCCACCTTGACAAGCAGGGACAGGACAGAGCCAGTCCGGGTGTGAGGGGTTGTGGTGGGGCCAGGCTGGACTGCAGTGAGCCGGGGCTCCCCGCTTCCCCACAGGGCACACTTCTGCACAGCAAAGCGGGCTCACGCTGGGGATCCGCAGCCCTCTTCTGCTCTCTTCCCTTCCTCAGGCCTCAGCAATGGATCTGGGGAGCAGTGCCTGCCTCCCTTCCTCCATCACTGCCACTGAGATGTGTTCACACCACTCCCCAGACTCCCAGTGGGACTCGTGCAGCTGCTTTTCTGGGAAGGAGGTGACAGGCCAGGACGTCCACATCTTCCTGGTCCTCTCTTATTTTTCCTCTTCTCTTTCAGAGTTTCCCAGGATCACCTCCCAAAGAGGTGGCTCAAACTCAAATCCTTCTCTCAGGGATCTTTCTCAGGAAAATTCAAAGTTAGAGAGTCCTGCAGGGTGCTTTGGAGAATAATTACTCATGAAGGTGGTTGCCTGAGCGGTGGGGTGGAGCAATAGGTCTGAAAATAGAGAGGGAGGGGTCAGATGTCTTACTGGTAATCCGATGGTCCATGCCTGCTCTCTGTCTCTTGCCCTGACCCTGCTTTTGATTTCCCTCCTCCATGCCTCAGCACAAAGCTGAGGGGACAGCAGCTGCGTGGGCTCAGGGCACCTCTCAGTGGACAGCAGCTGCGTGGGCTCAGGGCACCTCTCAGTGGGCAGCAGCTGCGTGGGCTCAGGGCACCTCTCAGTGGGCAGCAGCTGCGTGGGCTCAGGGCACCTCTCAGTGGGCAGCAGCTGCGTGGGCTCAGGGCACCTCTCAGTGGGCAGCAGCTGCGTGGGCTCAGGGCATCTCTCAGTGGGCAGCAGCTGCGTGGGCTCAGGGCACCTCTTCCACTCCTTTCTGCTCCCTCAGCCTGCACAGCAGTGATCATGCTTTCCCCGCAGACTCTGTGGCTGGGACCCACCGCCATGCACTCCGTCCCTCTCTTCCCTTCCTTCTCCATCTCCCATCCCCCACTCTCACTCCCATGGCCGCTCCCTCCCACCTCCCCAGTGGCCACAGGGAAGGACAGATTCTTCACCTGCCTTAGTGCTCTCCAGGGCAACCCGAGCCACGGAATACACATCTGTAAAAGTCACAGGAGCCATGATTACCCCACTCTACATGGAGGAAAATGAGGCATGAGATTGGTGGACAGTTAGGGTGAGTGCTGAATGTGTAAATGTCTTTTAAATGAAAAATGCATCTACGGTTCTCTTCAATGCGACAGAAAGATTTGCTTAGAAGGTGTGAAATTCAAGCAGTCAATAACAATCTTTTTTCAACTGAATTAACTGGTAATTCATAATAGAATGTAAACAAAGCTTATGAATTTGGATAAAACCTTTATTCATGGTTACTTAAGTGAAAAGAAGAAATGGCAAAGTGGTTAAGCCAATTTAGCATTAATTCTTTAAAGTCAAATGCTAAAATCTCATTCCTTCAATATTGCCCAAAATGGGCCATCATCGCCATGAATCTGATATAATACAAAAGCAGCATCCCGTGGCCGGCTTTGATTCTGTAAATTTACAGGAATACATTCAGAGACATTTACAGGGATCTGCCACTCGAGGCAAAGTATTCCACCGCTACATGAAACCACATGAACCAAGAATGGTCCAAAGGTCTTCAGCAAAGATTACTAGGTATTTGGTCCAAGCCGTTAGATAGAAACAGTGACTTCGTGTCCTGAAGAAAGGCTGTTTCCTACATCAAATCCAAACAAGGAGAGGTGAAAGTTCTATCCAAACAGTACATCTCTGAGAACAGGAGATCATGCTGTCCATGCTTCGTGAGAATTCGGCTTCCTTTAGTAACTATCACAACCGTTAACATGCGTCCTTATAAACCTGGTTTGGGTTTGTTTTGTTTTGTTTTTTTATACTTTGAGTTCTGGGAAACATGTGCAGAACCTGCAGGTTTGTTACATAGGGACGTGTGCTATGGAGGTTTGCTGCAGCCATCAACCCATCATTTATGTCAGGTATTTCTCCTAATGCTATCCCTCCCCTAGCCCCCTGGCCCTGACAGGTCCTGGTGTGTGATGTTCCCCTCGCTGTGTCCATGTGTTCTCATTGTTCAACTCCTATTATGAGTGACAACATGTGGTGTTTCGTTTTCTGTTCCTGTGTTAGTTTGCTGAGGATGACGGTTTCCAGCTTCATCTATGTCCCTGCAAAGGACATGAACTCATCTTTTTTATGGCTCCGTAGTATTCCGTGGTGCATATGTGCCACATTTTTTATCCAGTCTATCACTGATGGCATTTGGGTTGGTCTTTGCTATTGTGAATAGTGCCGCAATAAACATTTGCATGCATGTGTCTTTATAGTAGAATGATTTATAATCCTCTGTATATATACCCAGTAATGGGATTGCTGGGTCAAATAGGTGGCAATTCCTCAAGGATCTAGAACTGTAAACCTGGTTTTTTTTTATTCGTTCTTATGCAGTGTTTCCTGTAACCCAGTCTCTTTCTGATCTCTCCTCCCCTCACCCTTGCCAGCTGGAGCTAACAGGCTCAGACCTACTGCCCGTCCCACCCTCTCCTCCCAATCCTAACCCACATGGAAGCCTACTTCATAGAACCTCCCCCATCCATACTCATCTGCTGCCCACCTTCACTACCAAGTCCCCACAGGCTTGCACCCCACAGCTCAGGATGTCAGCACCACGCCCTGTGCTTTTCCTGTAGCTTTGTATGTCTTTTTCTGCTCTCTCCAGCAATTCCAGATTCCTTGAGGTGGAGACCAGGTCTCAAGAGTAGGGCACAGTTTGAAGCACCTGGCAGGTTCTCAAGCAACAAGAAGCATTGAAGATGGAAACATTGTGAAGGAAAGCTCTGATTCATCATTCGTGAGCCACAGCACTCAATGCTTACTCCATTGTCAACCAATTTTAGAAAGGGGTGTGGTTTCAAAAGCAGAAAGTGAAGGAGCCGGCATTAATTCTAAGCATGGAAAGTGGGAGCAGGAATCCCAGCACTTCGGGAGGCCGAGGCCGGCAGATCACCTGATGTCAGGAGTTTGAGACCAGCCTGGCCAACATGGTGAAAGCCCATCTCACTAACCAAATTGAAATTTACAGACCTCTGTCATTCTCCAAATGCTGATAATGTTCCTGGTCTGTGAAATTCAAAAAATAGTCAAGAAACTCACTATTCTGCAAGACCTCTGCAGGGAAAAAATGTCCCCACTCCTGCTTTTAGGCTGAGTTATTCATGAACTTCATTCCAAAAATACATACAGAATTCATGCCACGTAGCAGGCGCTGTCCAAGGTATTCATTAAAAAGCGGTGGAAAACAAACCAAAACAAAACAATATCCCAGCCCTTCTGGGCAGTGCAGGCTGTGTGGGTAGGAGGGGACACTTAGGAAATAAATGTGTGACAGATGGTGACCAGGGCTGCAGAGAACAGAGGGAGAAGGGAAGAGGGGAGGGTTTCACGTGAGGATCCCAAGAAGCTATCCTGTAAGATGCTGTTCACGGAGCTCGCCCATCCCAGTGAGGACACACACAGCCACCCCTGGAGTGGCACTTAGGATTGGAGAGTAGATATCAGGTTGGTGTAAATGGCAAAACTGCAACTACCTTTGCACCAACCTAATAGGAGAGCAGGTGTAATACTCAAAGGTCCAGTTAACGGAAGAGCTGGTATAGCTCAGAACGAAATGAAACTGAACAAATAAAAACGTATCTACCGAGCAGAACCTGTGCCACGAAGTGACCTCCATACCACAGCCAGCGTCCTGGATCACTATTAATTATTCTGCCTTATTTAAGGGAAGCTAAGGCTTTCCTACGTAACGTGTATTTTTCCTCCTCAGAAGATGCAGCATTTTGTCATCTTGCTCCTGATCACCAGGCTGTCAGAGCAAAATCAGAGCTCATCTTGAAAGTATATTCTGTAATAAAAGAAAGACAGAGACATTAATCCATGTCATCTCCTTATTTTCCTGTGCATGCCCCTATTGACATAGACCCCTGGTCCCGCCATTGGTACAATGTATTCATGTAAACGGTAAACGCAATGGGATTGCCAGAATTTGGAGACTAATGTCTTCAAACTGCCTCGATTATACTCAGCTAGGTACTAGCTCATAGTCTGTTCATTAATCTATTTGCTTGTAAAAGATTACTTCCCAAGGACAATATTGGATTTAGTATAAATAAATCCTTATTTTAAAAGACTCAAAATCATAAAACTGGCAATGATCAGATTGAACTAAATATTTATTCACCTATAAAACATGTTCATGAAAAGATGTCTCTCAATGCCTGTTAGAAATACAGTATCCAAAAGACCAAGTAAACTGACAATAATTGTCAGTCTGCATCTAGTGGCTCCCTAGCACCACTGTGTTAAATTTATTTTTTGTGAATGTTAACAGAACACCACGAAGCATTAAATACCATTCTTAAAACTTTCAAGCTGCTTTCATCTTAGATTTGAAACATGAAATCATATGTGTGCTTTTTTCTTTTAGAAGAAAATATTTACTTTTGATTGTAGAGCCAATTATCAACACATTACCCATATAACCCGAGAGATTCAAGAAATAATAGGCCAAACTTTCTTTAATTCATTAAAAAAAAAGACCTGACTGCTTTTGGTTCAATCGTGCACAGCCACACTGTTTCTATCCCTTTGCTTTATTATTAATATTTAATCAATCATTATTAAATAGGTCCCACCAAAGTGCTACTAAGAGTCAGGTGCCATCCTTGGTGTTTGGTATATATTTTTTCTAATTCTGTTATTATCCCTACAGACTGACTGATTTTTATATCACAGACAAAGACTCAAAGGAAAATGATCATGTTTCTGAACTTCGCCCTGCTAATAAGCAGCTGAGCTCAATTCAAACCCATGTCTGGCTCCACAGCCCAAGTTCTTTATCCAGGAATTATGTTCTATTACATTTAGAAATATAAAACCAGGCCAGGCGGGTGGCTCATGCCTGTAATCCCAGCACTTTGAGAGGCTGAGGCAGGCACATCGCTTGAGATCAGGAGTTCTAGACCACCCTGGCCAATATGGTAAAACCCCATCTGTACTAAAAATACAAAAATTAGCCAGGTGTGGTGGCAGGTGCCTGCAGTTCCAGCTACTCGGGAGGCTGAGGCAGGAGAATTGCTTGAACCCGGGAACTGGAGGTCATAGTGAGACAAGATCATGTCACTGCACTCCAGCCTGGGCGACAGAGTGAGACTCCATCTCAAAACCAAATAAACAAACAAAAGAGAAATACAAAACTGCATATCAGGAGGTCCCCAAGAATAACAACAGAAGAGTCTGTAATGCAGCACATGGCCCATGAGCCAGGGAGGCACCACCCTGCCACCCCAGCCTTGGGACCAGGACAAATCGGCAGATGGAGTCTCTCAGTGTCCTTGTCCAGTGTTGGTGCCAACACTGCCAGCACTTTCCTCATGAGGTTATTAGGCTGATTACGTAAATCAGAATGCTAAAGGGCTTGGCGTGGTGCCTGCACTAACAAAAACATTTCAGTAAAACGAGATGTCAGTAGGAAAAACCCTGCTCACCTTGATCAACAGATCCTGTTGCTGAGACCAGTATCTCCCAGCACGATGCTTCTTTAGGAGAGGATCCCCAAACTGACAGACGTGGTTCTGAATTATGTCACATTAGGATCTGCCCAGGACTTGCTGGATGTAATTTGCAAAGGTCCCCAACTTGGGAGAATAAGAGGTTGCTTGTGGACGTTCTTTTCCCGTCTATAATAGATAAAGCTTCTTGTGCCTCAGTGAACCCACGGGTCTCTTGGGAAAGGAGACTTCAAGGATATTAATTCCCTTCTGGATCAAGCATAACTGATTTTTAGAAAACGACCTCAATGTCTAAAGGTCAAATGTTCAGGGCGGTCTCGTTCAGCAAAGTAGAAGCTGAGATACAGTGAAGAGATATCACTGGAAGTGCCTCTTTATTGCGGTATTATTTTAAATTGTTTTATTTTAGCAAGAAAATTTGAGGAAACTGAAGCAGTCAATTGAGTCCAAATGCCCCATTCCTCTGAAGACTGGGAAATCCGTGATTCAGGAAAAATGGTGACCATGATTATTCTCCAGTGGTTTTGATTGAGCAGTTAATTCCATTTCTCACCGTGATTAAAATAGCTAAAGTTGATGACATGTGCTTTACATGCTGACAATCTCAACTTGCCCTTCTAAAGAAGTAAAACAATCCAAAATTAATAAACATACATGGCAACATTCCAGTGTCCTTCACAACAACACTGAAGCCTAACCCCTCCTTAATGGTAACACTGATTGCTAAGGCTTGAAATGTGTTGTGTGTGTGTGTGTGTGTGTGTGTGTGCATGTGTGTGTGTGTGTGTGTGTGTGTGTGTGTGTAAGTTTGAGTCAAGTCATTCATTCACAAATCTTTAGGGGACTTCTCCTTTCCTTCCACCTTAGTATTTATGGGCCTAACTTATCTATAAACATAGGGACCTCATGTTCAGAGACTACTTCCAGCACTGAAAGATACTCATCAGGATCCAGCATCATCTTACGGAGCTCATTCAAAGAGCTCGGAGTCATCATTAATTCTTTACACCTCCAAACTGAACATCGTCTTCGTTAGATGAAGAGAAACACAGGACCGAGTGCTGACGGTCAAGAAACATTAAGCCATATCCTTAAGTATTAGTCTGCTCTCACTCTCCTAGTAAAGACATACCCAGGCTGGGCGCGGTGGCTCACGCCTGTAATCCCAGCACTTTGGGAGGCCGAGGCGGGTGAATCACGAGGTCAAGAGATCGAGACCATCCTGGTCAGCATGGTGAAACCCCGTCTCTACTAAAAATGCAGAAAATTAGCTGGGCATGGTGGCGCGTGCCTGTAATCCCAGCTAGTCAGGAGGCTGAGGCAAGAGAATTGCCTGAACCCAGGAGGCGGAGGTTGTGGTGAGCCGAGATTGCACCATTGCCCTCCAGCCTGGGTAACAAGAGCGAAACTCTGTCTCAAAAAAATAAATAAATAAAGACATACCCAGGACTGGGCAGTGTTCCACACGGCTGGGGAGGCCTCACAATCATGGCGGAAGGCAAATGAGGAGCCAAGTCCTGTCTTACCTGGCGGCAGACAAGAGAGCACATGCAGGGGACTGTCCCTTATGAAGCCATCAGATCTCCTGAGACTTACTGCCACGAGAAGAGCACAGGGAAAAACCCGTCCCCATTATTCAATTACCTCCCACAGGGTCCCTCCCATGACACGTGGGGGTTATTACAATTCCAGGTGAGATTTGTGTGGGGACACAGCTGACACACCTTATGTACCACACCCTCAGTCAGCAATCTTCAAGACAGGTTTCTTAGGGTGATTTTTAACCTGATGTTTTATTTTCTTTGACATCACACCCTTCACTGCCAGGTAATGTCAACCCAGTATTTTTAAAGCAAGTCATTTACGTCAAGCTTAGTGAAAACAACAGCTATAGGGGACGACTGTTTTCTAGTACTCAATAGAATGTGAGCTGTGAAGATATGAAGCAACTCTGATCCCATTCACTCTGTTTCTCTCACTGAAGGATCAGTGAGAACCTTCCTCTTAGGATCAGCCAGGAACGCTCTCTCTGATGACATCTTTGTCTAAGTCCCACTTGATTCTCAGATCTCCTCTTCACTGAAATACCTGCTTCTCCTTTCAAGGTCTTTATTTCAAAATTCAATTGTTGCTTATAAACTTATTCAAGGTTGTGGTCTGCATGTCCAGGGACAGATGCTGACCTGTGTGACTCCCCGGCAGGTCCTGGGTAATTTTGGAATTCTGTTTCTCTAACCTGGGCATACGTGTTCTGTGTTCTCTGTGGAGGCTTTGCTTTCAGCTCTCTATCATGGCAATGAGGGTGGCATTTTAGGCTCACTTTTACCAGGAAATCACTTTCAACCTAGAAGAGGAACTGATAATGAATCCTTCATTTGAGTAGCACCATGATGTGACTTCTCTGATAACATTAGACTCCTCTTTCATACGTCTCCCTCTTTCATACACACATATACACTCATACACAGTCATACACACACACACACACACACACACACACAAACTCTCACACCAGTACTACCAGAAACACTTAATCACTTCAAGTTCAATGTCACGCAGGTTAAACATGATTAGAAAACATTAAGACTCCACAACTATCTTTACATATTGGCTGACCAGATGTATAATGGGAAGCATTGGGTGGAGGATTTTATGTGACATTATTGCCTTAGCATTATAAAAGAGTTTCACCCTACACCATGATGGATAGCTACTTGCTTTTTAATAGTGCAACACCATCTGTGCAGGGAAATGGTCCACTTCAGAGGGACATTTTTCAGCAAATTTGAAATGCAAGATTCTGAAGAAAAGCATTGTTCTGCATCTACAAATGACTTATGCAGTGCATTCATTATAACGAAGCCATGGCTGTGAAAGGTACTTCCTGCTAAAGAAAAGTATTTTGTATGAATACATTATCTTATAAGCACTTAAGAAATAATGACTCATTTTGTTCCCAAAGCAAATATCTTGATGCATAAGATACAGAGTTACACTCACTCTAGCCTTACATGTTTCCATTTGAATTTGATGGTTTAAAGGTACCCTTGATTCACAGCGTACAGAATGTGTGACATATATTCTTCTGGTTTGCTTTGCATACATATCCCTTCTAAAGAAAGGAATGCTTGTTGGAGAAATATCTTAAAATGGACATTTTATTAATATTTGGGCATGGTGACACCAACAAATCAAGAGACAACTATCATTGAAAAGGTGGTCTGAGCCTGGCATGGGGTACCTGGGTGGGTCAGGAGGCAGAAGGGGTAGGGGGGGAAACAGGGCCCAGAGCCTCTATTGTGGTTTCCCTGGGAAGGAACGGTGAGGCAGGGTGACGGGCTTGGGGTTGGCTGGCTGGAATCAGTTTGGAGGGTCTGGACACAGCAGCCATCCCAGTTGCCTGGTATCTGCCCCTGAGGTGCAGGGCAGGTAGATGGCAGCCCTGGAGTGAAAAAGCCCAGTGAAAGAGGTGGTTGGGGGTATTGCCTCTGGATTGGTTGGTTTGCATCTGAAAGATAAGTTGTTTGCTCTCCAGGAATGTGTAACCCTGGAAGGGGTGTCCCTCCAGGGTCCACAGACCCCAAGATGTCAAAGCATCACAATAAAATGGTGCATTTGGTACAAGGGTGAGCACATGAGCTGGTGTCTATGGTGCTCACAGCCCTTCAGAGCCTTTGTTAATAAGTCTTCAAGAAAGAAGGAGTAAATGGACTTTAGTGAGCCGTAAATACGTGTGAACGACACACAAGCTCATAGCTAGGGAGACACAGGAGGAGGGAAACGTGGGGACAGCAGCTCTGGAGAGTGGAGCTGTTCCTCGTAATGCGACAGTCTAGGATCTTTCAGGCCTTCAATATCCACCTCGCTTCAGAACCAAGACTGATGACAGTAGCCACAAACACCAAATATTGAAAGTTAAAAATATATTTTTTCTTTGCCATTTCATAAGAATAAAAGAAGTAAAGGTAGAACATGAACAAAAGATTGGCAGCCAATTCCATCTGTTTAAATAGAGATAAGCTGGAAATCATGCTTTGCCACTTTACAGTTATAATTTGTGTCCAGAGTCCATGATGAACCTACCTTGGGGGTAGAAGGGGCACGAGGACCTGGCCCTGGAAGCAGGGAGCATGCAGGCTTCCATCCTGTCCCCTCAGGACCACCACATGACCATTTGAAAGCCACTCACCACTCTGAGCCTCAGCAATAACATGTGAGCCTGAAAGTTCAACCTTTTAAGACCCTTATGAGGTTTAAATTAGATCATACACATAAATCCTGCAGAGCATGCCTTGCACCCAGAATGCACACCCACAAGCTCCAGCTCCATGTATATGACAAAAATGTAATCCCATAGTCCTCACAAAATTACTCTTGTCTTTTTAACTATAAACCTAATACGTTTCTCAGGTGATAAGCAGAGGAAGGAAGGAGTCACGTTAACTGCCAATGGACCAGCCCAAAGTCAAAGTCAGTGGGGCTGCAAGGATGAAACCCTAAGGAGACGAGCAGTTACAATGTGTATGCTACTGTGCAAGTCATTTTACACATGGTTAACTCAACAAGCTGGTTACTATGGAAGGAAATCTAGATGCTTCTAAAAACAAAAAAAATAGCCACACATAAAAAGTGAAAGATGGCACCAGAAATCATCTGTGTATTGGCTGCTGATATGGTTTGGCTGTGTCCCCACCCAAATCTCATCTTGGATTGTAGCTCTCATAATTTCCAAGTGTTGTGGAAGGAACTGGTGGGAGATAATTGAGTCATGGGGACAATTTCCCCCATGCTGTTCTTGTGGTAGAGAATATGTCTCATGAGCTCAGATGGTTTGATAAGGGGCTTTCTTCCCCTTTCAGTTGGCTCTCATTTTTTTTTGTCTGCCACCATGTAAGAAGTGCCTTTAGCCTTCCACCATGATTGGGAGGCCTCCCCAGCCACATGGAACTGAGAGTCCCTGAAACCTCTTTTTCTTTATGTTACCCAGCCTCAGGTATGGGTTTATCAGCAGTGTGAAAATGGACTAATACAGTTGCCTAAATGTAAAGATGTATTTACTAGTCTTTATAGAGAATCAGAAATAAATTCTAATTAGCTAAAAGAAATTCTGCTCATTCATGAAGTCAAAGAAATTCTCCAGTTCTCTGAGAACCGTGACCCAGGATGAATTGTTTATTTTCATGATGATTGTCTAACATTGGCCATTTTATATTAATATAAAATACACGTTTAATCTTTTAAATCTCCAACTCAGGATGCATCTTACAATCAGAGGCTTCTTTCTTTCTGACTGGTACGTAAAATAGCGGTGTGTCAAAGTAGATAGAATTTAAGATTCAATTAAAAGCTATTTTACGGCATAACCCATAAATAATCAAAGCCAAACGGAAAGTAATGCAAAGTAAGTTGAAACTGCAGCCAGCTTTTCTTAGAAAGCTATTATCGTCATAGATGTAAAAGGGTATGATCCAATTTAAAAAGAGGAACAAGATAGGAGAACTTACGTCAAGACATGTTACAAATGCTAAAATAACTCAGGGGATGTGGCATTGGAGAAAAGATAGACACATGGATCAACGGTAGACAGTACAGGAATAGACTCACACTTAAGTCAGGCAACTTTTAACAGAGCTGCAAAGGCATTCTATCCAAAAAAAAGATAGTTATTTCAACAAATTGTTCTGGAACATGGCAGCATGTGCATTTCAGAAAGAAAGAAGAAAGAAGGAAAGAAAGAAAGAAGGAAGGAACGAAGGAAGGAAGGAAGGAAGGAAGGAAGGAAAGAAAGAAAGAAAGAAAGAAAGAAAGAAAGAAAGAAAGAAAGAAAGAAAGAAAGAAAGAAAGAAAGAAAGAAAGAAAATGCTCACACCTGAAATCCCAGCACTTTGGGAGGCCAAAGCAGGAGGATCACTTGAGACCTGGAGTTTGAGACCAGCCTGGGCAACGTGGCTAGACCCCGCCTCTACAAAAAAATGAAAAAATCAGTCAGATGTGGTAGCAGGTGCCTGTAGTCCCAGCTGCTCAGGAGGCTGAGGTAGGAGAATCACTTGAGCCTGGGAGGTTGAGGCTACAGTGAGTGAGCCATGGATGTGCCACTACAATCCAGCCTGGGTGACAGAGGGTGACTCTGTCTCAGAAAAAATAAAGAGAGAGAGAAGAGGAGAGGGGAGGAGAGGAGGGGGGAGGGGAAGGGAGAGGAGAGGAGAAGGAAGGAAGGAAGGAAAGATACAGAGAGAGAAACTAACACATATACAAAAATTAACTATTGAATTGGGTTAGGCAAAAACTTTAAAAATATGACACCCAAAATACCATCATAATTTTTTTACATTAAATTTAATTTCATCAAAATTCAAAAATATTTTAAATCTTCAGTCTAAAGACTGGGGAAAATTATTTGAAAAACATACATCTGACAAAGAAATCCTATCTACAATTTACAAACTAGGCTTATTTTCAATCATAAGAAAACAAGCATTCTAAGTAAAATACAGGCCAGCGATTTGGACAGACACTTCTCTAAAGAAGACACACAGACGGCAACAAGCAGGTGGGAAAGCACTGAAGATCAGAGTAAGTAAGGAGGCGCCACTGAGAGCCAGTGTGAGCTACCACTACATGCACACGCGCCTCCAAAAGGGACCCACCAAGTGCTGGTGAGAATGTAAAACACCTGGAACTCTCAGATACTGCTGGTGGAAATGTGAAATGGTTCAAGTTTGGAAAACAGTTTGACCATTTCTTTAAAAATTAAAAATATGCCTTCTAAATAAAGCCATCATTTCCCTCCTAGGTACTTCTGTAAAAGAAATGATAGACCCGAGTACACTGGCACATGCCTGTAATCCCAGTGCTTTGGGAGACTAAGGGAGGAGTCTCGCTGGAGCCCAGGAGTTCAAGACCAGCCTGGGCAACAGAGGAAGACCCTCTGTCTACAAAAAGTTTTTTGAACAATTATCTAGGCAGGGTGGCATGTGTCTGTAGTCCCAGTTACTAGGGAGGTGGAGGCAGGAGGACCTCTTGAGCCCAGGAGGTCAGGCAGCAGTGAGCCATAATTGCACCACTGCATTCTAGCCTAAGCAACAGAGCAAGACCCTGTCTCTAAAAACAGAGAAAACAAAGACAACAACAGAAATGATAGTCTATTTCTACACACGTACTTGCACACCAGAATCTACTGTAGCTTTATTTTTGACCACTAGCACCTAGAAACAACCCAGATATCCCCAGCAAGTCATTGGCTAAACCAATTAGCAGGTATCGGTGCAATGGTGGACAGCTCAGCAATGAAAAGGCAGCAGCTCCTGATGGCGCCGGGCGTTGCTGAATCTCAAACACCTCACACTGTTCAGAAGAGCTGGCAGCAGAACCACAGGCACTGTATAATTCCACGTTGTACAATTCAAGAAAATGCAGACATGTCTATGGTGACAGGAAGCAGCTCTTCCTGGGGAGGGGCTCGGGGACAGTGAGCACAGAACTCTGGGTGACAGGAGACTTGTTTTCTGACTGTGGTCCAAGTCTTGCTGGTGTGGAGCTAAGTCAGAGCTCCTCACCGCGTAGGTTTTAAATATGTGCCATTTACTGTGCACCAGTTATGCTGCAATAAAGCTCTAAGCCAGGACAAAAAGAATATTAATACAGTAGCAAGAAGTCAAACACTTTTGTCCTATTGGGGACTCAAAAATGTACAACAGTCTCTTTAGATTTGAAGGTAGACAGATTCATGCTAAAATGCTGAGCTCAGAGGTGCTTCCTCCAATCTCCATGCCTTAAAGGAGAATGTATTCTTATCATAAGTTGGTTATGATGTATTTGAAATCCATATTGCATATCAGAAAACACATTGTATTGAAAGGGATCAAAAGCCCCCTTATGTAATGGGCACCTGCAAACATCTACAGCTTTGGAAGAGAAAATTTCTGGGAAAATATCCAAATCTATTCTTGGTGGGAATGACTCACTCTCTCTTAATCTTTTAATCAGGAAAGCAGCGTCACCTTTGAGAGAGCAGCTTAGGCCTCTGGCATCGTTTACAGGTTTCGTGGGGCTCTGGGGCCATCGTGTGGTGAGGAACAGGAGCACAGACGCCGGAGGCTGGCACCCACCTGCCGGAGAAGGAAGGGGAGAAAGGTGTCACGGGCTGTCAGCAACTACAGTTATGTAAAGATTGGGGTCTTTTAAAAAAGCGTAGGATACTTCATAATCAATAATACAGAAGCGATTAAAATGTTTCTCAAATTTTACTATGCAGAAGAGTCACCCAACAAGTCCTGTTTGAATGACGTTTGTGATTCAAGGGGTCTGGGGGAGTCTTCATTTCTGCCTCTCCACATCCCACTCAGAATGCCCAGTGCAGTTCACAGGCCAGGCTCTGGGCAGCAAGGGCTTGGACGGTGGGGAAGAGAGACAAACAGCGATTCCCAAGGGCTGAAGTCAGTGTCCTGCGCCGAACCTCAGGCATCCTGGCACTGTGTCCCACGCACGCACAACCCCGGCCTTTCAGGTTGTGGTGAGAAACGGGGTCCCCGTGAACATGAGGGCAACTGAGGCTCCCACAGAGGCTGGGCTGGCCGGGGACTCTGGGCACTCCTCACTCTCATGGCAAGGAGCTTACCAGACTCTTCCAAAATTAAACAAGTTCCAAGTCAGCTAGGCCAGGATTTCTGTTTTCCTCAAAACAGTGTCATTGGAGTCATGGTAACATGTCTATAAAACTTATTTAACTGAAATTGCTTTTCAGGCCTGGCATGGTGGCTCATGTCTGTGATCCCAGCACTTTGGGCAGCTGAGGCAGGAGGATCACTTGAGCTCAGAAGTTTGAGACCAGTCTGGGCAACATAGTGAGATCTTGTCTCTACTAAAAATAAAAATACATTAGCTGCATATGGTGGTGCACGCCGGTAGTCCCAGCTACTCAGAAGGCTAAGGAAGGAAGATCTCATGAGCCCAAGAGATCAAGGATGCAATGAGCTATGATGATGCCACTCCACTCCAGCCTGGGCAACAGAGTGAGTTCTGTCTCAAAAACATAAAAAGGAATACAAATTTTTTCTATATCTATATATTTTATTTTTCTATTTTTTTGAGACAGAGTCTCACTCTGTTACCCAGGCTGGAGTTCAGTGGTGCCATCTCAGCTCACCACAACCTCCATCTCTCAGGTTCAAGGGATTCTCCTGCCTCAGCCTCCCAAGTAGCTGGAACTATAGGCACACACCACCATGACTGCCTAATTTTTGTATTTTTAGTAGAAACAGGGTTTTGCCATTTGGCCAGGCTGGTCTCAAACTCCTGACCTCAGGTGATCTGCCTTCCTCAGCCTCCCAAAGGTCTGGGACTACAGGTGTGAGTCACTGTGTCCAGCCTCTAAATGCATATATTTTCTAAAATCCAAATTTGTCTAGTTAGCTAGGGAATACAGCAAAGGAAAGATGTCTAGAGCCCCATTTGTTCCGATACAATAAACATGGAAAAGACACATCTTTCAGCTAATATTGATTGAGGAAGCTCCATGTTTGAGTCAGGATACGGGGGCGATGAGATCCCTACCGAATATTGTGCAAAGACAGACAGCTCCCATCCTCAAAAAGGCTGGCGGCGTCGTGGGGTAAAGTCTATCCGAAATGCCTTCGGATGAACCTGGCTTTCCCCTTATGTCCGCCCTGCTGTTTGTCTTACTAATGGACCGTTTGGTGTCTGGTCCCAGTCTAAAGAAATAAGAAGTAACAAGGAGGCATCCTCCTGACAGCAAAGATAGGTGGGAAAGAGGGAGGGAGGGGGGAGAAAGAGCTGGAGAGACAGAGAGAAAACAGATGGATCATTTCCCCAATCAGCAAGGAACTTTCAAAATATTTTTAATTCCTTCTTTTAAATCCGATTCACTCAAACTATTTTTTAAAACCATGAATCACACAAAGAAATGAATCTAATTTGACCCGCACACAGGCTGAAATCAGCTTCACAAAGCAGTAGTGACTCTTTTAAATGTGATGCATTCAGAAATTTTTTGTTCTATTTCGTGCCATTAAACAAAAAGTGCTGGTCACTGACTACCAAGAGGCTGGCACAGCCCACTGTCTAACTGGGGGTCCTTGTCACTCCTGGACACTTGGCCCCCAGCTCCCCAGCCCTCCTCTATGGGAAGCAAGCTGTCTGAGGTTATTTTAAGTGCTTTCTGTTCTCCTCCAGGAATTGGAATCTGCCCAGCTGAGCCCCCGATGCTGGAGGGGTCCCGGGAGTCAGTCAGCCCCGCGCCACCCTCTGGCTCCTCTTCTGTACATACAAGGAAGTCCAGTGCTGGGATGACTAAGCAGCTGACTGGGGAAGGGCAGCCCAGCAGGGGGAGGCAGGGCTGGGCTCTCCTGCCTGCCATCAGCCCCTGTGGACTTGACAGTGCCCTGTGGTGAAAAGTCCCGGGCCTCCACCCAGGGAGCACTTGACCTCTCTGCTCCCTGAGAAAAGTGAAGTGATCCTCAGGGTCTGAAGGTGAAGGTGGGGGCACAGCCACACACTGACCTCAGCCCCTAAGCTCTGGTCCTGCACACAGAGAGTGGGTCTGTCCTGGCCTCCCAGGGGCTACCAGTGGGGCAGGGAGATCTGGCCTGACCTTCCCAGCAATGCCTACCTCAGTGGAGAACCCCAGCGTCCCAGCATCGGGACACACACTCTCACCCTCTTGGTTCCCATTGAGCTCACTGCAAAATCCACAGTAGAAAC
>CM052669.1:2493439-2530956 GCA_028533165.1 Leontopithecus rosalia
TTCTTTCTTTCTTTCTTTCTCTAGTTTGAATACTTTAATTTTAATTGGTTCAGGGCAACATGTTTCTGTACCAAGTGTTGAGAAGCTTCCATCTGTGTTTTGTTTTGTTTTGTGGAATAGAGTCTCACTGTGTCACCCAGGCTAAAGTGCAGTGGTGTGATCAAGGCTCACTGCGGTCTCAACCTCCCAGGCTCAAGCAATCCCTGGCCTCTGCCACCTGAGTAGCTGGGATTAAAGGTGTGCTACCATTCCCTGATAATTTTTAATTTTTTTATTTTTTGCAGAGATAGGATCTTGCTATGTGGCCCAGGCTGGTCTCCAACTTCTGGCCTCAAGCAATCCTGTTGTCAGCTTCCTAAAGTGCTGAGATTACAGGTATGAGCCACTGCACACAGCTGATTTATTATTTGATTTTCTCAGAACTCTGCGCAACCTGATTCTGCATATTTAAGAAAAGAGAAGCTACACAAAGGTGGAAGTAGTTACACACAATGTGAGCATCATTCGACACTTAGACAAGACAGCAGACTATACTAATCAAAGCGGGGGTTCACATGTTGCAGTTGACTGTGGGCTTGGATATGGACCCCAGCACTTTTTATTTTATTTGTTTATTTTTTAGGAGATAGCGTCTCACTCTGCTGCTCAGGCTGGAGTGCAGCGATGTAATCATAGCTCACTGTCATCTCGAACTCCTGAGTTCAAGTGATCCTCCTGCCTCAGCCTCCCAAGTAGCTGGGACTGCAGATGTGACACTGCACCAGGCTATTAAAGATCACTCACTCATTCACTCCCTCATTCACCCACTACCTCATCCACTCACTCAGCCAGTCACTCACTGACTCACTCCCTTACTCACATACTCACTCATTCACTTCTTCACTCACTCATTCACTTCTTCACTCACCCATTCACTTCTTCACTCACTCATTCACTTCTTCACTCACCCATTCACTTCTTCACTCACTCATTTGCTCATTCACTCACTCACGGAGTCACTGATTCATTCACTCATTCATTTACTCACTAATTTACTCACTCATCATTCATTCCCTGTCACTCATTCACTAAGTCAACTACTCACTAAGTCATTCATCCACTCCCTCACTGATTCACTCAACCATTCACTCACTTGCTTATTCATTAAGTCACTCATTCATCACTTATTCACTCATTTGCTCACTCATTCGCTCACTCATGTTCATTCATTCACCCACTCATTCGCTCACTCATCCACCGGCTCACTCACTCTCATTCATTCAGCAGCACCCATGGCAGGTTCACTGTGTGCTGGGCTCTGCTGTTGCCCTGGGCCTGCAGCAGGGAATAGTCAAAGGTATCCGAATCCACCGCATTCAGAGTTCAGCAGGGGAACCTGGCAGGAAGCCCAGCAGGTGAAATGCCCACGTGTGACACTGAGGAGGCTGTTTTAAGAGAAGCGGGGAGGGAACAGGGGTGTGTGTGGAGGCTGAAGTTTCTAAGAGGGTGATCTGGGGAGGCCTCACTATGCAGGTGACCTTGCGGGACAGACCTGAGGAAGGTGGGCAGGGTGGGTAGGGAGAGGAGGGCTGGGCTGAGTAAAGAGCAGGCTGGGCCTGAGGTTGTTGGGTGCCCACATGGGCCTCCAGGCAGCTCCAGGACCTGGTGGGACCAGAGGACAGGCCAGTGGGCCAGTGGGGTCCTGTGACTCTGAGTCAGTAGAGGAGAGGCCTGAATTATGTCTGACAAGCACACTCTGACTTCAAAGCTGACACGGAGGCAGGGATGGGGGGGATGGGAGACAGAGCAGAGGATGGGGAGGGAGCCCGTGCCGGTCCAGGTCACAGGTGGTGGCTGGGCCGTGGTGGCTCCACATGCAATGAAGAGCCAGGAGATTTCCTGAGGGACTTAGAAGGTGGGGTAGAGGAGCACCCCAAGGCTTCAGCCTGAGCCCCCGTGAGGATGGAGTCTCCAGGAGCTGAGAGGAGGAAGGCTGAGGGATGGGGTATCGTGCAGGGGTACAGGGCCTGAGCTCAGTTGGGCCCCTGCAGATTGGAGATGCTCACTCCATGCACAGGCAGAGACTTCAGGGGAGGGGAAGAGGCTGCAGCTCAGGTAGCCCCGATGGTGGGATGTGCAGCCCAACACACCTGGGCACTGGGTCGTGGTGCCCTTCTGGAGGGGAGCTGCTCCCTCCCGGGACACCAGAACCTCCAGGGCGCATCAGCGGCTTCTGCGTTCACCACAGAGGGGAAGAGGGAAGGGCATCTGCCCCATGTGTGTTCTCCAATACCTTGGCCTAGGCAGCACCCCCCCACCGTGGCTCCCCGTGGCCCCGCACAGCCAGAGCCCTGAAGAGGGCTGGACTCAGCGGCTCACTTGTGATGGATAGAATCAAACAAGAGACGGTGGTCTCTCCTGAGACTGGGCTGGGAAGGGCTGCGCGTTCTTTTCACTTGAACTCTCTCCTGGTGCTAGTTTTGGCAAAGCCAGTCGCCTGCGCAGGGCAGAGGGCAGCCTGAAGCGGATGCCAGGGAGAGACTGGGGCCTTCAGGCCAATAGCCTGGAAGCAACAGAATCCTGCCAGTGGAACAAGAGTGAGCATGGAAGCAGCTCCTCCCCTGATGAGCATGAGCCTTCAGAAGACATCGAAGCCCTGGGCAGACACCTGTCGTAGCTGCAGAGAGTCCCTGGGCAGAGGGCCCAGTGAAGCCTGCCTGAAGTCCTGGCCCCTGGAGTAATTATTCCGGTGGTATACGTGTGTGCTGGTGAGGACCACAGAAGTTTAATCTGTCAAGGTGCAATAAAGCACGAACAGGCGTCAGGTCCTCCTGGTGGACGCGGCACAGTTAGCACCGCATGCAACATCTCTTAGATTAGAGGATTCATTGCTAAGGTCAAAGATTTTTTTAAAAAATACTTCTAGTTGTAGAACTATTAAAATACATGACTTGCAGGAAAAAAAAAAAGCTATGGCTGTGCTCTTCCATCTTAGCTACAGGTATATACTAATGTATGCTAATTCCTTGACTGACTGAGCAATGGGCCAGCCTCATGAGAGTAGATGTGGGAAGATGGCCAGTGACCACCCTGACCCCAGCCATTCTATACAAATTTTTGAACATATCCATAATCCGGGGGTCTGAACATTCTAAATTTTATTGTTTTTAATTAACTACTTTTACTCCAGAAACAATACCTGTTCACTGGAGGAAAATATGGTAAGCAAAAGAAATGAAATGCTCAGATACATTTACATATGTACACACACACACACGCACTCACTCTCACACGCACTCACACACACTCACTCAGACACATACACATTCACACACACGTGCGCGCGCACACACACTCACACACTCACACATTCACACACACACGTGCACGCGCGCACACACACACACACAGGCGCGCACAGGCTCACACTGTGCCCAGGTCTGCCTTTTCACTTATTTGTATGTCACGAACGTATTTCCATGTCAGTCGATACTATCCTCACAACAGCAAAAACAATTAAAGATTATTCCAGTGTATATTTTTACCGTCATTGATTTAACTCCTCAAGTGTGAACTGTTAGGTTGCATCTATTGTTTTCTGTATTGTAGACAGCAGGATGACAAATGACCAATCCTCTAATGTTCAATTATAAAAACATTGTGTAAGGAGATAAGGGGCTTCTGACTAAAATTCAGCGTGCACCACCTTCTCCACATGTGATTTGCTCTAGAAAGGCATGAATAATTAGCCCTTCTACTCTCCAGCACAGAGCCGGAGCCCAGCGGTGAGCGCAGGTGCTGAGAGCCTGGCCCTGCTCTCCTGCCTCCAGAAGGCCGAGGCCACCCAACTGCCACCTTAAGACTCCCAGGATTCTCCTTTCCTTTTCTATTGCTAGAATAAACCCAGGCTGCGTGCATGAGAGTAGCGCTCTCTGACTTTGCACTCGTCGGAGTAACCTAGGGGCTTGTTTAAAATTACACATTCCCTGGCTGCACGCCCAGAAATTGGACTTCAGTGGTTTAGAGGGGGTGTGACTAGGCCAGGTGATTCTGCGGACCATGAGCGGTTAGGAATTGCTCCGTTAATTCTGACCAAGGTAGAGATCAGACCAGCCAGCCCGTCCGCAGCAGGTTTCTTTTTCCCTCCTTTGCAATGAGTATTCGATGCTCAGAGGGACGAGCCCCAGGAGGAAGCACACATCCGAGAAAAATCAATCCCTCTCCATCTTTTCCCCAGGATTGCCCTAAAGCGAGCCGCTCCTTTGCGAAGCCTCCACGTTCTCCGGTTCACAGAACGAGCCTCTTCTCAGTCTCTTATCTGTTCAACAAACACCGAGCGCACAGGATCATCCTCCAGTGAGCCGTCGAGTGGGGCCGCTTCGGAGCCCTTCGCCGTGGGGTGAGCACTGAAGGAATCGGGGCTGCCCTCTCTTCCACCGCAGGGTAACGGGCTCCAGGCGGTTAAGCTGTGGATGGCAGCCCGCAGCGCCTTGGTTGTGCGTATTTCAGCACGTGGAGTTCACAGGTGGGGCCGGCAGAGCACTCAGCAGAGCGCGTGTCCGTGGTAGGGAGGGCGGCCCCGCCCCGCCTCCTCCGGCCCCACTCGGACTGTGGAGCGCCCAGGTCTGGGCGCCAGGACGTCTGTGAGGGTCGCGCCCCGAGACCCTCCTCCAAGCCAAGGCTTCTCTTCCCCCGTGCGGGGCTGGGGATCTAGGAGCGCCAGAGCCCCGGTGGCCCAGCCCGCGGTGCTTCCGTCTTCCCACCACCTGGAGGATCCACTCCAGGTGCGCCCTTCCCGACCTCAGGCTGCAGAGGAAACCTGGCACGAGTGTTCGACGAGGCCGCTCCCCAAGGCTCCCAGGGCCGCCCCAGGCGGAATCCCTCGGGCAGCGAGGAGCTTCGCGTGCAGCCCGGCTCGGTCCCCACAACCTCCGCGCCCCTTTCCACCCTGCCCAGACATCGCGCCCCGCGCAGCTGCCGGGTTTCCATCCGCCCCAGTGCTCGCGCCCACTCACTGTCTCACCCGCGCCGGGAGATGCTCCCCGGGTTCCATCCCGCCCCGCCCTTGCGCGCTCGGCAAACTAGGTGACCCGGCCCCCGGCGGTCCCCCTTCCCCATCCGGGCCCACCCGTGGGCGCTCCTGTCCGGTCTAGAGCCCCCAACCTGCGTGGTCCCGCCCACCAGCGAGGCTCCCGCACCTGCGACGCGGACCCACCCGCAGGGACCCCGCCCACCTGTGGCGCTACCCCGCCTCCACAGCTTCCCCCACCTGCGGCGCCGCCCCCGCCCCCCGCCGCGCACTCCCGAGTAGGGGGGCACGTGCCCGTCCGCGCCCCCGGCCCCGGCTCGGGCCCCCGCCCCGCGCCGCGCCCGCGCCCGCGCCCCCGCCCCCCACTGGCCCCTCCCGCGCGCTCGGCCCCGCCCGTCACCGCCCATTGGCGCTGGGGCCGGGCGGGTGCGCGGGCGGGGCGACGGTTCCCAGTCGGGCGCGCGCGGGCAGGGTCCTCATTGCCTGCTGCGCACCCGGGCGAGCGGCTCCCCTCGGCCTCCTCGCCATGGACGCGGACCACTCCCGGGGCCCCAAGGGTTCCTTGCGGAAGCTCCTGGAGCACCTCTCCGGAGCCGGCAAGGCTATCGGCGTGCTGACCAGCGGCGGGGATGCCCAAGGTGCGCGCCCGGCTCCGGGCGGCTAGGGAGGAACGGACGAACTGGTGGCGGGGGGTGGGCCGGGCGACGGCGACGGGGAACCGGGGAGAAGAGGAGGGAAGTGAAGGGGGGAACCGGGGAGAGGAGCGGGGAAGCGATGGGGGGACCCGGGGAAAGGTGGAGAGGCACGCGGGAGAACTGGGGAGAGGAGCGGGGAATTGGTGGGGACGAGGGAGAAGCCGGTCCCGGGGAGGGGTCGGCGAGGGAACCTGCGGCGCGGCCCCGGGTTCCCTGCCAGGCGGGCGGGGGCGGGCAGGACGTGGCGGCGTGAGCTTCATCCGGAAGGTGAGTGCGCTTCCCACCTCCGGTGTGTTTTTTGAATTGAGCCCGGCAGAGGGGGTCTCCTGGAGCGCCCTCGGGGTCGTTCTGCCTGGGAGCTGCAGGACGGGGCCGGACGTCCCCTCCGAGGCTTGGGGACTGCGCGACCACTTCCTAAGCGGTTCCCCCCAGCTCCGCCCCACGCCACCCGCAGAATGTGGTGGAAGAAACGGCCGGGTCCCCGCGCGCCTCCTGTCCTATCGCGCCCCCGCGCGACGAGGGCGATCCCGGTGCTGCAATGCGGGACGCGGCGGGGTTTGTGCGCGGGTTCCCGCCAGGCGTCTCCGGGGCGGTGGGGCTGCGCCTCGCGTTTCCGCTGGGGGATTTTAAAAAGGGCTTCCTGCGCCCTCCCCGGCTGTCGCCTTCCGGCTCGTGACAAAACCGAAAACTAAAATGGGTCCCGGCCCTCCCTCCCCCGCCCGCCAGCCAGCCTCCGTGGACGGGAAGGACCAGGAAGCGGGGACTCCGGGACGTCACCCGCGCGCGGGGCGGGCTCCGGGCTTCCCTGGCCCCGAAACGTGGACGCTGCTCTCAGAGGGAGGCCCGATCCTGGGCCACGGACGCGGGCGCGCGGGGAGGATGTGGAACACGGGAGGGAGGGGAGGGCTCGGTGACCGCGCTCCCAGGCCCCGGTTGCACGTGGAGACGCCGGTGCGCAGACTGCGAAGTGTCCCAGCCCGCGCAGCCCCCGGCGGGTGGATCGGTGCTGCCCAGGAGGACGCAATCCGGGAGGCTCCGGGATCGCGCGGCTGGAGACACGACGGGCCGGAGCCGGGTTTTGATCGTCATTTGCCCGTTTCCTCCTGCCGCGGTTGCGCGGAAAAGCCCGGATGCCGGGTTTCCTCCCGGTTCGGGGCCGCGCACTGCACCGGGATGGACCGGGAGGGGCGCGCCGCCCACGGCGCCCGTGACCTTCCCTTCGCCCTTGAGCGCGCGGGCGGGCGCGGGTGCCGCAGGTTGGGGCGCTGTGGGCACCGCCCCGCCCGACTCCGGCGCCTACGTGATGCCGGGCCCGTCGTCTCCGTGCGCTCCCGGGCCCGCAACGCAGCCCTCCAGGCCCAGCGCCCGCAGCCGGAGCGTGGGAAGCCGAGCTGCGGGGTCCGCCGGAGACCCGGGAGTCAGTGCCAGGCCCCGCCCCGCAGCAACCCCCCCCTCCCCGCCCCCGCCGCTGCGCTCCGGGGAAAGGCTCTGGCAGTAGCTTTCAAGTAAAACGACCCATCATCAGCGTTCCTCCCACAGGGTTGGGTTCTCAGAGAAAGAAAATGTGATGCAGTAGACGCTGGGATTGGAGAAATAGGGGAGTGAAGTGGAAAGAGCCTGGCCCGCGTTACCTACACCCGCCCGGAGATGTGCGGGGTCCAATGGGGCCGCCTTGGGGCCGGGGCGGGAACCAGAGTAGCTTCTTAGTCAAAGGCCTTCAGAAGGCCTGTGGGGGGGGAAGGGGGGCACCTTGAGTGACTGACCTTATCCGGGCAGCGAAAGAGAAGAAACCTTTGGCACAGGAAGAGGAACTGGTCTTTGGAAGCCACTAGGGCTGGTGGAAGATCAGAGTTTCAAAGGTTGTTTTGGAATTTAGGTGCTGTGGACCCTGCACGGTAGCTCCTGCTTGTCATCTCAGTGCTTTGGGAGGCCAAGGCAGGAGGATAGCTTGAGCCCAGGAGTTCCAGAGCATCCTGGGCAACATAGTGAGACTGTGTCTATAAAAAATAAAAAAGTTTAAAAAAAAAGAGAGAAGATGCTGTATGTATTGGGAGTATTTATGGGTCATTGTCCAAAAGTTTGCTAAAATGCTTGGGAGTTCGTAAGATTTGCATACATT
This sequence comes from Leontopithecus rosalia, assembly GCA_028533165.1. Taxonomy (NCBI): domain Eukaryota; kingdom Metazoa; phylum Chordata; class Mammalia; order Primates; family Cebidae; genus Leontopithecus; species Leontopithecus rosalia. The sequence continues at coordinate 2,501,262 of CM052669.1, forward strand.
GGCAGAATTACTGTGTTCTCTGTTACCCTGGGAGGAGTTTTACATATTGCAGGCCAGTAAGCCCAAGCCTCTTCTCTTCTGGAGAAAAAGGTGGGAAACCAATATCATGTGGGAACACAGCTCGGTGAGTACAGCCTCGAGTTAATGGGAGACAGCTGCCCTCAGCTCTGCAGGTGACATCAAATATGGCGGCCTCGAGCCAACATGAGTCACACCTGAGCTGTCCCTTGGGAAGTCCACCACGGTGGGTGGTCTGGGCATTCTTTCCCTGGCAGAGCCGAAGCCACGGATTTTGTAGACTCTAAGCAGCTTTATCCTATAGTGGTATGATCTCGAACCGTTTGAGCATTTGGACCTGTTTTTTTTTTTTTTTTTGTTTGTTTTTTTTTGAGGAAGTTCACCTCCTGATGTGCTCAGACAGCCTGGTCTTAGCTGCCACAGACTTACCCCTCCACAATTTATTTGTTGTGCCTCCATTTCTTTTACCATTTTATTCTGATTCTATATTAGTACTTGATTTTCCCTGACATAGAAAACTATTGCCATTAGCTAGAAATGAGAGAACTCATGAACAAGTATTAATTTCAGGGGATTTTTTTTTTCTTTTTTTTTTTTAAGAGGGAGTCTCACTCTGTTGCCAGACTGCAGTGCAGTGACAAGACCTCCACCTCCCAGGTTCAAGCAATTCTCCTACCTCAGCCTCCCGAGTAGCTGGGACTACAGACGTGTGCCACCACACCCAGCTAATTTTTGTATTTTTAATAGAGACAGGGTTTCACCATGTTAGCCAGAATGGTCTTGATCTCCTGACCTCATGATCTGGATTACATGTGTGAGCCACCGCACCCAGCTTAATTTCAGGGTAATTTTCTGTTGGATGTGAAATTATGGTAAAATTGCGCATATCAAGATGACCACAGCCACCATTTGTTGAAACATTTTGTATACTAGGAGCTTTACAATTCTCATCTCCAAACCTAAATACATGACCCCCAACAGAGGCATCTCCTCTCTTAGGGAGAAAGACTCGCAAAGAGAAGTAACTTAGGTAAGGGCATGCAGTGCATACGTGGTTGTGGTAAGAGCAAAACAGATCTTAATTCTCAATATTATACTCTTTTGCAGACCACAAAAGGTACTTAGGTCTGGCACTGTCACCCAGGCTGGAGTGTGGTGGCACCATCGGAGCTCACTGCAACCTTAAACTCCTGGGCTCAAGTGATCATCCTGCCTTAGCGTTCTGAATAGCTGGGAAGACTGGAATGCACCATTATGACCAGCTAATTTTTTATGTTATTTTATATTTATTTTTTGTAGAGACAGGATCTCACTACACTGTCGAGGCTGGTCTTGAACTCCTGGCCTTTAGTGATCCTCCTGCCTTGGCCTCCCAAAGAGCTGAGATTACAGGCATGAGCCATCATGTCAGGCCTCCACCATGTTTTTCTTGGTGAGGCTCCTTAATTTAGTTAATGCTCAAAGTGAGCAAAACCCAACTTGCTCAAAGTGAGCAAAACCCAACTTGCTCAAAATTATACAGATATTCTTTGGATGGTTTTGTTAGGGGCATGGAAAGTGCCTTTTTATGGTGATAGGAGTCAATGTGGCAATAATGATATTCAGGCTTAATACCAATGTGACGGGGTGCTTTCCGCCCCAGTAGAGTTGATATTTAATTATAAGATAAAATTGAAAATGTCTTTTCTGTATTTCTGAATCCCCAGGCCTTGAATGAAGAAAGACTATTTCTCAGGCTGTTTTTTTCCTACTTCTTTGGGCATCTTCTATTGTCCTAAGACATGCTTGCAAACTGAAATTGATTTTTACTCCACCTAAAATAAGCTCCACAGCGCTGGGTGTCGGCCTTAGCATGACTAAGTCCCCACCCCCACATAGTACTGCCACACACCAAGAGTGACTTACTGTCTTAGTCACAGGTTGTGGCTTCCGCAGGGCCTGGGGCCTGGAGGAGCTGAGTGGATTGGGAAGTCCAGGCACATCCTCAGACTGGGCCGATGTGAAAGCTGTGTCCTTTCTCCCTGTGGTGAGGTGAACATCAGTGCAGTGTCTATAGAAAGTCCACATAAATTCAGTGGCCATAAACCTTTCCAATCGCAGTGACAATATCTAGTGTTTAGTGACTCCTTGTTCTGTGGCCCTCAGTGATCCTGGCCACTAACTTATCCCCACTTTGCCCATGAGCAAGGGAAGCCCCAGGTGCACTGCTTCCCTGAGTTCCCAGAGCTCCGTGGTGGGGCTGGCCTGTGGCCGCAGCAGGGGTTCTCGGGGCTGTGTGCATCTGTACCTTCACTAGTGCCTTCGCTGGTATCCTTCCTGCGCCCAGCACCATGCGTGGTGCTTGGCAGGAATGCAGGTGTTTGCTGCCTGCCTCTAGACTGGAATCTCCACCAAGGAGCAGGAAAACAGGGGTTCTAGCTCTCTTCTTTATTCATGAAGTCCGTTAGATGAATTCAACCCTGACTAATCAAAAGTACTTTGTGATCCTTAGGTCAATATGTGTAAGCTGTTAAGACTTCAAGATTAGAACCCTAAAACCGTAGTCAGAAGTGTGAGGTTTCAGCTGACTTGACATGCATTAGGTCAATACCACACATATTTATTGGACTGCAGGCTGGAGCCCTACATGGGTGGCTTTGGTGTCTGAAGCTCTGCTGGCTGTAGAGCCCAGTGAGGTGGGAGGGGACTTGGAGAACAGCGCCATTTCTCCTCACATATCTGGCCCCTTCCCTTACCATCCTGAGCACACACGTTCTTTAAGGCGATCTTTTCAGTGTAAAGTGCAGTAATTAATTTTGCAAAAACGACTGCATCAAGGAGGCAGTGTGTTAGAATGATGGCGTCACCTGTGGCACAGTGGGACATTTGTGTAAAGGCATCATTTTCTATGAATGCAAACTGCTTTGTGTGGCACACCCGGATGACCCTTCAAAGCTAGACATTTTGTCATCTTTCAAAAGAAGCATGCTTTCTCTCTCGATTACAGGAAACTAAAAGCTTTTGTTGCAGGACTCCAACCTTTTATCAGGGAAAATTAGGTCTCTAAATAAGCTCTACCAATCTGATGGACCGTCAGAAGAAATTAAATTAGGGAGATGAAGATACAGTAGCAGCATAGTCCGAGCAAACGTCAGGATACCAGGTTGCACATCCACAGTGCGGTTCTGCTGAGAACGCCCTGGAGGATGTTGAACAGAGGGCTGCATGTAGGTGGTGGGTTGCTTTTTGTGTTTCTTTTGCACAAACCCTTTCTGGGGTTGTGTTTTTGTTTGTTACAGAGTATCTGCCCAGAGGCTGCACTTTCCCTCCCCACACCCGGGTTCTCTCTGTCTTCACCCCCTACTCCCAGGGCTTTGTTTGGAATTGCAGTCATTGTGCTTGTCAGGATGTAAGAGGCAGCCAGACACACAGCAGAGCAGAACTCTGAGAGGCAGAGGCTTATTTATAACTGGGCCCGGCCCTGCTGTCTCGAGTGCCAAGATAAGGTCTCCGTGTTTTCCTTTGCAGAACGGAGGCATCACTCAGCTTCTGTCTTCTCTCCCTGTCTCTTTCTTCCCTGCCCTCTTCCCTAACACACATCCGCAGTGAAAGTCTTCAGGAGACAGAGGAGAAAAGGCTGGACTGTGCTGGGCCCCCAGCTCCAGGGGGACTATCTTCCCAGCTTCCTGTGCCTTGAGCCACATAGGGAAGCCTGCGGAGGAGGTGCAGATACTGACTGTGTGGGAATGAGTGAGGCTCCAACTCCCATTGGGAGACCACTGGTGCTGCTGGTCTACCTGGGGCCAGTGGGGCAGTTTGCAAATCCAGGCAGATCAGCTTCTCCACTTCTCCAGGTTTCTCCAATGGGAGACCCTCAAGAGTCCCTTGAGATTGTTTTCTGGCTTTGACGAGGATTTTGACAGAGAAGATTCATTAATATAGGACCCATGTCTAAACGTGCATCTCTAAGTGAAATCTGATCTGAAGTTTTCTGAATGGAAAGTGATGGAAAGCGTGGCATGCAGTAACCTCGGGGAGTCACTCCTTCGTGTCTTTTCAGCTGTGGATTAGTATGATCAACTGCAACCTCCGCCTCCCGGGTTCAAACGACTTTCCTGCCCCAGCCTGCCAGGTAGCTGGGATTACAGGTGTGCACCACCATGCCTGCCTAATTTTTTTTTTTTTTTTTTTTTTTGTATTTTTAGTAGAGACGGTGTTTCACTGTCGGGCAGGCTGGTCTCAAACTCCTGACCTCAAATGATCCACCCACCTTGGCCTTAGAAAGTGCTGGGATTACATGCATGAGCCTTTGTGCCCCGCCTTATTTCCATGTTTCTGTAATCTTCGGGCACATTAACGGACCGGCTTCAGTGAGTCAGGGCAGGCTTTAGGCAGAAGAGCCACACCCTTTCCTCCCAGAGCTGTCCCTCCTGTGGTGGGGACCTGTGAGGAAAGCTGTTGTCTTCAGAAAGCTCCCAGGGGAGCCTCTGGTTGGGGCCTTTGACCTGAGCCAACAGTGAGGGAGGAGTCGGTAGAGGAAGATGGGCCAGTGGAGGACTTTGGATTTGCCTGGGGTGAACTGGGAAGCAGGTGGAGGTGACCGACTGCTTCCGATAAGGGTGGCTTTGTGGACAGGAGGGGAGGGGAGGCCAAGAGTTTAGAGTCTCACAAGGAACAGGCCATAGATGGAAGGTTGTGGGATGGGGCACGTGGCAGGAGAGCCCTTTGCCCACAGACACACTCCACTGAGGGGAGCTGGGGATTTAAGTGTGTCAGGGCGTGCGGTAAAAGGGTGCTCAGTTATTGCAGCTAGAAAGCAGAGCCTGTGCGCTGCGGCAGACACAGACGGGTAGGGCGAAAGTAGAGTCTTCATAGCAGTGCTTAGAATAGCAAAAAATGGGAAAACCAGCAAAACACTATCAACAGGAGACCAATTCCATTATGGCAGCATTTAATAAGGAGCTTTGTGCTGATGGCATGTCACGATGTACACAGATCATTCAAGCGCAGTGTTGAAGAGCAGACTCCAGAGTGCTGGTGGCATGTCAGGAGGTACACAGCTCACTCGAGGGCAGTATTGAAGCGCAGACTCCAGAGCAGCTCTGCACAGCAGACCCCGCTGGGGCCAGGGGGCGGTTTGCAAATCCAGGCAGATCAGCGTCTTGGCTTTCTCCAATGGGAGACTCCCCTGGGAGTGAGGCTTGCATGGGTGGCCTGTGTTATATATGCAATTTAAAATGATTTAGTTGCCACATTAAAGAAAGGCTGGGGGTGGGGCAGGGATGCTGGGTGCCATGACTCATGCCTATTAATCCCAGCACTTTGGGAGCCCAGGGCAGGTGGATCACTTGAGCCCAGGAGTTTGAGGCCAGTCTGGGCAACATGGCAAGACCCAGTCTTGGCAGACTTTTGTAGAGACTGGGTCTCTACAAAAAATGAAAAACAGTTAGTCCGGTGTGAAGGCGCACACCTATAGTCCCAGCTATGTGGGAGGCTGAGATGGGAGGATGGCCTGGGCCCAGGAGTTGGAGGCTGCAGTTAGCTGTGACTGCACCAGTCCACTCCAGCCTGGGAAACACAGTGAGACCCTATCTCAAAAAAAAAAAAAAAAAAAAAAAAAGTAAAAAGTGGCAACTCACGATTTTATTAATAATTATTGTATTGATTATTAATATTTTACATCATTTTCCATACTAAGTCTTTGAAACCTAGCGTGTACAGAAGCTTACAGCACACAGCACATCTCCATATGGATGGGATGCACGTGGCCAGCAGCTCCTCTGAGGGACAGTGTGGTCACAGTAATGGGTGGCGTGTGCTGTCTGTATTTAGAAGGTCCCCATGTAGGAGTTTCTTCGCGGGCTCTGAGGGATGTGCAGGGAGGGCTGACCCCGTCCTGGCCCCCAGAGGATGCTGGAATGCAGCAGGATGCCGCCGCGCCCCCGACCCAGCCCCTCTGCTGCCCAAGCTCTGTCCCAGATGTCCATTTGGCTAACCTCCCTCACCTTCTTCCCTTCCCATCTTTCCCCAAACGTCAGTCTCAGGCAGGTCTGCTGGCACTCAGCTGTCACTGGCAGCCCCTCCCTGTCCACCACACTCTCAACACCCCCCACCCCCACCCTGCTTGTTATTTTTCTCCTTAGTGCTTAGAGCTATGCGTCCATTCGCATCTCGCATTTGTTCGCTGTGTTTCTTGCTTTCGGGTCGCTCCTGATCAGAACGAGCTCCAGGGCCAGAGGCTTCCCATTTTGTCACTGACGCGTCCACACGGCACCCAGCAGAGGCAGCACTCAGGACACCCGAGCTGGACAGTGGCTGGTGGTTGCGTGAAGACCCCTACAGATTTATCGAAAGCCCTCCCCTGACCCTACTGGAAGACACGGTGGTCTGCACAGTCCAGGAGGTCAGAGAGGCTCCCAGCTAGATGGTGTTGAACTGGGGGGGCACCTTGACAGAATCCCCCTTGGCACCCCACCTCCCCAAGTGTACATTATCCCTACATTATCAAAGGAGAGACCCCTAGGAGAAGCTTTGGCATCAGGAGTGATACTGGTGCCATGTGTGCTCATTTTCCGACAAACCAGCGGGAGGAGTGGGCTGACTGACTATTTCTCAAAAAGAATTGATGCATTGAAATTAACAACTGAGTGAGCAGGAGTGTGGGAAAATTCAGGAAGAGCCATTCAGTGCTGGGAGAGGGTGAGGCTGGGAGCTTCATTACTCCAGACAACGGGGGAGGTAAGGAATAGAATCCATCTATTTCTTATTTTTATTGAGTTTTTAAAAATACAACTTAGGCTGGGCGTAGTGGCTCAGGCCTGTAATCCCTGTACTTTAGGAGGCGGAGGAGGGCGGATCACCTGAGGTCAGGAGTTGGAGACCAGCCTGGCCAGCATGGTGAAACCCTGTCTCTACTAAAAATACAAAATTAGCCAGGTATGGTGATGCATGCCTGTAATCCCAGATGCTTGAGAGGCTGAGGCAGGAGAATCACTTGAGCCCAGGGGGGTGGAGGTTGCCGTGAGCCGAGATTGCACCACTGCACTCCAGCCTGGGCAACAAGAGGGAAACTCCATCTCAAACAAATAAGCAAAAAATACAATTTAGATTTTATCAGAGCAGATTCCCAGGAAGCTGAGATCTGTAAACTGGGAAATCCAGGTCTTCCAAGTAGCCGGGAAATAAGGGTGACCTGACTCACTCTTGCTAGGCCCTGCTGTGCGCCAGGGATGACTCTGCCTAAGGAAGACGTCGTCCTGTGTCTCTCTCACCTGCACTATGGTATAGTGAAGTGTGTCCTATCAAGAAAGAGAGTTAATGATCCGTCCTGTCTGTGGCAGTTAGAGTAACGACCGCATATTTCCTCGGTAACTGCTCCCTCATTGTGTCCAGGTTTATTTTTGGTTCTCATAATAAGAAGATCACTGCCCTGGAAACTGGGGTTTTTTTGGGAATTATGAAGAGGTGTTTTTCCAAATGTTAAGGTTCCTGCATGGTAGGAAAATGTTTTCTCCTGAAAAACCTTAGGAAAGCTGTCTGATACCTGGATTGAACTCCCAAAATCAAAGCAAAATGAGATGGATTAGCCCCAGGATGCTGGAGCTGATGGGACAAACTGTAGCTTGAGTATGTGGAGTGAAAGACTCTGAAGCTGCCCTTCGTCCCAAATGGCTGTGTGCCGGGGCAGCCCTAAGGAAATGGCGAACCTGCGGACATTTACTGGTGAGGCTGGGAAAGCCCGAATTGCAAGTTCGCACATGTGAATCTGTGAGGCTGGGAAAGCACGAAAGCCTTCATCCCTGCCCTGTGGGTGACAGAGCCCCTCAGTAAATGCTGGCTCGTTTTCCCTTTGCGTTTGTCCACCAGCATTCTCCTCCCTCCAAAGCCAACACTGAGTGCTTCCTGGGGCTTCCTCAGGTTTCACCCTACAGGACCCAGCCTGAAGCAAGGGTTTGCAGTGCTCATTGTACAGTTCACAGGGAGGGCTTAGAACCAAGCAGGCCCCACCCCAGGCCATTCAATGAGCGTTTGGTCTCCAGCAGGCATTTTCCTTCAAGCTCCCATTGGTGACTCTAAGGCACAGTCCTTGTCATAGAGGAAATTAGGAAGTCTTTAGAGGTGAAATGAAGTAAGTCCAGGATTTACACTGCAGCTTCTCCACTTCCTGATGTTGTTACCTTCCGGGAATCAGTTTATCCCCTGCAGGGCCTCATCCCTCCAGGGAGGTGTCAGAGCTCCGCTGGCTTCCTGTGAGAATCACCCAGGCCAGGGATCTGGCTGTGGGTGTGCCATAAGCAAGGGGTGCCCTGCAGGGCCCTACTGACTGCTGCCAGCCCCTGAGCTCAAGGGGGACCCATGAATAAAAGCCCTTTGCAGTGTAGGACTGAGTTCTGCCGACGTGCAAGAGAACAGAAGTCCTTTCAGGACCTAGAACTGTATATTTAAGAGTGTGGTGCCCCCATCACCTGGAAATTGCTAGAAATGCAGGTTCTCAGGCTCCCTCTCCACCCATGAAATCCTAGGGGCAGCCCAGCTATGGGTCCGTGGCGGGGTCAGAGAGGCAGATTCGGCTATTGATGGTGAGCTTCTGCTTGTAGGGTGGTGTCTCGATTCTTTCTAGGTGGGTGCAGGCGAACCCTCGGGGGTGGGGGAGGTGGGCAGAATCCAAGCAGGGACTTCAGGGACTGAGTTAGTGCTGGTGTGCAGGAGTAGCCTGGGGTCACCTTGTGTATCATGTCCAGCTTTTTTTTTTTTTTTTTTTGAGATGGAGTCTCACTCCATCGCCAAACTGGTGGCATGATCTCTGCTCCCAGCATCCTCTGCCTCCTGGATTCAAGTGATTCTCCTGCCTCAGCCTCCCGGGTAGCTGAGACTATAGGCCTACACTAATTTTGGTATTTTTATAGAGACAGGGTTTCACCATGTTGGCAAGGATGGTCTCGATTTCTTGACCTCGTGATCTGCTCACCTTGGCCTCCCAACGTGCTGGGATTACAGGCATGGGCCATCACGCCCAGCCATGCTCAGCTTTTAAAAATTTTATTCCTTCTGTTATTTCTTTCCACTTACATTTTCTAAAATTCCCAAGTTCTTCATCATTCCTTTATGAAAGACCAGGTGGGAATGGTGGGAACGAGGTTTTTGGAGAGCAGGGGGTGGGGGAGGAGCAGGGGGAGGAGGAGGAGCGGGGCAGGGGAGGAGCCGGGCTGAAGGGCTGCCACCAGGTCTTAGAGTTGTGCTTCTTCATCACCTGCTCCTGATGTTGGCACGGGCTGACTGTTTGATGGCTAATCCATCCATCAGAGTGACCATAGCATGTGGTTCTGAAGCCAGAGATGGGTGAGAATGTCCCACAGGTGAGAGGCCAAGGGGGCGGGAGGCTGTGTCCTGCTAGGAATAAATGGAATCAGGTGGGAGGCAAGCCAGGCAGTCTTCCTGGGAGGTACCAGAGCCCGGGAGCAGAGGATGAGGCAGCTCGTCCGAGCAAGCGCACTGGCAGGGCTGCTACCCAGGCTCAGGGACAGGAGTGCCGCCAGACAGGCAGGAGGTCCCTGGGCATGGAGGAGCTCAGGGGAGCTTGGGTTTTCTTCTCATAGCCCTGGGAACCCAGAGGAAAGCGGTCATGTTTGTGCTTTAGAAGAGAACATTGAAAGTGGTGTGGAAACCATCTGGGACTGGTGTCGAGTGTAGACAAATAACATGTGAAGCTCCACACAACACAGCAGCCAGGCAACGGCCTCAGACCCAGTTCTCCAAGGGGGTGGGGCTTGTGTGACCGTGACTCATTTGTGTTTTTTCTAAACAAGAAGAACGTATTCATAATTTACTTGCATAAAAGCCAACGAAAGAGAAAAAGCTGTTGTAATGATTCTGGCTGCAGTGTGGCTCACGTCAGAGGGAGTCAGGGATTCGGGGGCAGTGCTGGGAGAAGGTGTCTGTTGTGTGGGCTGGAGCTAGTGAGGGTGTTGGCAGCGTTCAGCGCCAGTGACAGAAGAAAGTCGTGCTGTTCTGCAGGAGAGAGAGTACAGCCGGCGGAGGAAATGGCCAGGTGAGCTGACCTGCTGCATTTTGAAACGCTGAGTCTGATGTTCTTGAGAGGTGGCCACTAGTTCATCAGCAGGTCGTTACAGTTCTCCGTGTTATAAACTAGGTTTGAATATGACGTAAATAAGACTACGTCATATATATATGCACGCATACAGATTAGATAAGGAGTATACACGCATTTGCCCCTAAAGTAGGTGTTCTCACTCAAAATTGTCAACTTTCAGAAGCAATGGCGACCCCAGCATCGCCGACCTGGCCCGGCGGCATTTCAGGCTTTTTAATCGTCTTCTGAGCGGGTCGCCATCCAAGTGCACATAGCCTGCCTCTGTGTCAAGGACGCCCCTGCAGGACCACGGTCCTTTCATTTGTGGCTCATTGACTGGAGGCATCACTTGCTTCACGGCCCACGAACTGCAGCTTCATTAAGATGGGCGCTCTTAGGTGTGTCTGGGGCCAGAGGCACTGAAAGCTCAGGTGCTCCTCATCCTTCAGAGGCACTGAAACCTCAGGTGCTCCTCATCCTTCAGAGGCACTGAAAGCTCAGGTGCTCCTCATCCTTCAGAGGCACTGAAACCTCAGGTGCTCCTCATCCTTCAGAGGCACTGAAAGCTCAGGTGCTCCTCATCCTTCAGCAGCAGCACACGTGGTTGTGGGTGTGGCCCTCGTGCCTTTTTTTTTTTTTTAAGACGGAGTTTCACTCGTCACCCAGGCTGGAGTGCAATGTCGTGATCTCGGCTCACCGCAACCTCCGCCTCCTGGGTTCGGGCAATTCTGCCTCAGCCTCCTGAGTAGCTGGGATTACAGGCGCCTGCCACCATGCCCAGCTAATTTTTTGTATTTTGAGTAGAGACGGGGTTTCACCATGTTGACCAGGATGGTCTTGATCTCTTGACCTCGTGATCCACCCGCCTCGGCCTCCCAAAGTGCTGGGATTACAGGCTTGAGCCACCGCTCCCGATGGGCTTGAGCTCCTTAGCCAGGACAGCGAGACAGACCCTCCAGGCCCCAGAGGTGGTTCTGAGAGACTAGTGGCTTCAGCTCCCATGACAACAGTGGAGAGGGAATGGAGGCTAACACACTTATATGATGATACATTGTATAACATCTGCTGCTGAGAGGAGATGGGACTAAAAGACTTATACATCGATACATTGTATAACATTGTTTGAGATGGAGGCTAATGACTTATATGTTGATACATTGTGTAATGTCTGAGCCTGAGGCTGAAGGCTTATATGATGATACATTGTGTAATACATTGTATAATTTAAGTGGAGGGCCTTCATTTATCTTCATGAGGTATGTTTATTTATAACATGCCAGCTTCTTTTAACTTTATTGATCACTAACTTGTTTTCTGTTGAAGCCCATTACCTAATTTTTTTTTTTAGGTAGAGCCTTGCTGTGCCGGCCAGGCTGGAGTGCAATGGTGCAATCTCTGCTCAGTGCAACCTCCACCTCCCGGTTCAAGGGATTCTCCTGCCTCAGCCTCCTGAGTAGCTGGGACTACAGATGCATGCCCAGCTAATTTTTAGTAGAGATGGGGTTTCACCATATTGGCCATGCTGGTCTTGAACTCCTGACCTTGTGATCTGCCCACCTCGACCTCCAAAAGTGCTTGGATTACAGGCATGAGCCATGGTGCCCAGGCAGTTTTTTGGTTTGTTTTTTGTTTTGTTTTTTTGTTTTTTTTTTGCAGTGGTAGTTGGTGATGTGATCCATTTTTTATCTCCTTCTCTTATTACACACACAATGTGGCTAGCTTCGAATAAAGAATGTTCTGCCCATTGTTCGGTTGGATGGAGTGGCCTACAAATTGGTACCGAGCTCAGGCAGTGATGTTTTGAACAGAAAGTCCTCCAGGCTCCTAGACTCAGCCGGGGCATACGGGGCACTTTGCATTGTGTTGGCTGTTTCTTTTAGTCCTTACCCTCATCTGTGTGTACCCATCTCTTGTATCAGGAAATGAGGGCATTGAGAAGTTACAGAACAGACCCATGGTCCTGGGTCCTGAGTGGCAGAGCTGGAATTGCCAAGGCCCTTCAGTGACTCTTGTTCCTGTTTCCTCTGCAGGTATGAATGCTGCTGTGCGCGCCGTGGTGCGCATGGGTATCTACGTAGGGGCCAAGGTGTACTTCATCTATGAGGTCAGTGTCTGCCCCATGCTCCCTGTTGCTCTTCCTTCCACCTGCCCAGAGCGCTGTAGTCACTGGCGTGTGCTCACCCCTGCCTCCTGCTGCTGAGCAAGCCAGGTCCTACCTGCCAGCGTCCTTCCCCAGTCCACAGGAGCCCCTGGTGGGGGCTGTTTACATAGGAGGCCGTGCTTTCTGGTCTCCAGGGACGGATGTCTGGTCTGTGAGGTTTTTGTTAGGAAGCAAGGGGAGAAAGGAGAGAGAGCCCCCAAAGCCATTTTCTTCTTATTTTTAGACAGAGTCTTGCTCTGTCATCCAGTCTGGAGTGCAGAGGCGTGATCTTGGCTCATTGCAACCTTCCAGGTTCGTGTGATTTTTCTGCCTCAGCCTCACGAGTAGTTGCAATTACAGGCGCCTGCCACCATGCCAAGCTAGTTTTTTGTATTTTTAGTAGAGAAGACGTCTCACCATGTTGGCCAGGCTGGTCTCAAACTCCTCTCCTCAAGCAATCTACCTGCCTTGGCCTCCCAAAGTTTTGGTATGACAGGCATGAGCCACTGTGCCCAGCCCCAAAAGGCCGTTTTGATATCAGCTTCCTGGTGTTGATTTCTAGGATTAGAGATCATCCAATGGTCTCTTTACTGGTTGTATTGGTGGATTGGTTGTTATTTGCTTGAGGCTCTCATTGCCATAGAAGTGATTCGTAGGTTGAATTTGAATAAGCATTTAAAGAAATAGGGAACAAGGGCCCCTTTGAGCTTTTCATCATTAATGTAAAGAAAAAAAAAACCACACCTCTGCCAGCTGATGTTTTACTTCAGAATGAAGAGCCTTCAATTACATAGCAGGGAGGACTCCCTATCTGCTGCATTTGAAGTCCTGGCAGCTTAAGACTAAAAAGCATTTGAAGGGAAGGCACCAGTAGGGTTTGGATCACAGTATTGATTTCAGAAATTGTTAGAAAAAAATTTAATGTTTAAATTTCTAAAAAATATTTTTAAAATTTAAGTTCTGGGTACATGTGCAGAATGTGCAGGTTTGTTACATAGGTATACACGTGCCATGGTGGTTTGCTGCGTCCATCACCCCATTACCTACATTAGTGTTTCTCCTAATGCTATCCCTCCCCACCTCCCTGCCCCCTGCTATCCCTCCCCTGGCTCCCCCACCCCACAACAGGCCCCAGTGTGTGATGTTCCCTGCCTTTAAAAATGAGAAGAGGGTATTTTTTAAAAAATTCATTTAATGCCTCCAAAATGACTGTTAGTGTTTGAGTCTGATTTCCCTCAGTGTGATGTATGCAAAAGACTGGAAGGAAATACATTTTTTAAAGTATAGCAGACATGTTTTGAATACTGTGTTTTTCATCTATATTATCACGTTATGATTGTATCATGGCTTTTTCTATGTAGATTCCACAGCTGTTGCTTTAAATGTGAGCATACTGTCCCGCTGAACTGATGTCATGCAGGGACCCTGTATTCCACCATTCCCCTGCTATTGCACCGTTTAGTTTTCTTCCTATTTTTAAGCTGATAATATCTATTAATATTCAAAGCAATTCGATGTTTTGAGTTATCCTTTAACACCTTGGTCCAAAGATTGGGCAGTGACTGCAATAAAAGGGCCAGTCATCGTCACTGCTCGGGATGGTTCTTGCCTCACTGATTCCTGACACCTGCCCAGCCCCGCCCCAGTCCTGTGCAGGGAAGGCGGGGTACCAGCTCCCCATGACGATGCCGTCTGTGGCCATGTGTGGCCGTGTGCCTGCCTCTGAGCCCTGGCATGGATTCCCCTGTCTGTTTTCTAAGCTCTCTTTTTCTTTGGTGAAATGTCTGCTGCTCGTATTCGTTGTTCATTTGTGTATTCTATCCATTTGTTTATCATTTTTTGGAAAGGGTTTTTTTTTTCTATTTTTGGATTTTATTAAACTGGTTATGTGGTTATTGTTCGTATTTATTTGATTTGGGCAATTTTAACAGTAGGTCTAACTAGCATTCCCAGGCTGCTGTTTTTATCATTTTATATTTGAGTCTTTTTTTTCTTTTTTCTTTTTTGAGATGGAGTTTTGTTCTTATTGCCCAGGCTGCAGTGTAATGGTGCAATCTCAGCTCACTGCAGCCTCTGCCTCCCAGGTTCAAGTGATTCTCCTGCCTCAGCCTCCTGAGTAGCTGTGATTACAAGCATGCATCACCATGCCCAGCTAATTTTGTACTTTTAGCAGAGACATCATTTCTACACGTTGGTCAGGCTGGTCTTGAACTCTGGACATCAGGTGATCTGCCCACCGCCATCTCCCAAAGTGCTGGGATTAGAGGCCTCAGCCACCACGACCAGTCTATTTGGGTCTTTTTAAGGTCAGATTGCCCTCATGAGTTGCCCTGCCCAGGGCCTGACCCTAGTAGCAGCTGCTGCCTGCTCAGGGATAAGAAATGAACCCAGTAGACTCTGTCCAGAGCACAGTCCTACACCCCCATCCACAGCTCAGTCCTCCTCTCCCATCCACATCTCAGTCTTCCACCTCCATCCACAGCATAGTCCTCCACAGCACAGTCCTCCACCCCCATCCACAGTGCAGTCCTCCACCTCCATACACAGCGCAGACCTCCACTCCATACACAGCACAGTCCTCCACCCCCATCCACAGCACAGTCCTCCACCTCCACAGCTCAGTCCTCCACCTCCATCCACAGCACAGTCCTCCACCCCCATGCACAGCACAGTTTTCCTCCCCGATGCACAGCTCAGTCCTCCACCCCAATCCACAGCACAGTCCTCCACCTCCATCCACAGCGCAGTCCTCCACCCCAATCCACAGCTCAGTCCTCCACCTCCATCCACAGCACAGTCCTCCACCCCATCCACAGCGCAGTCCTCCACCCCATCCACAGCGCAGTCCTCCACCCCATCCACAGTGCAGTCCTCCACCCCATCCACAGCGCAGTCCTCTACCCCATCCACAGCACAGTCCCCCTCCTCCATCCACAGCGCAGACCTCCACTCCATACACAGCACAGTCCTCCCCCATCCACAGCACAGTCCTCCACCTCCACAGCTCAGTCCTCCTCCTCCTTCCACAGTTCAGTTCTCCACCCCTGTCCACAGCACACTCCATCCCGGCTAGGGTTTCTTTCGAGGTAAACCCCATGTGTCCTCTCTGTCTCACCTGGAAGAGCTGGAACTCTCAGGCCCATCCACGTGATCCATGGCCGCAGGTGCCATCTAGATGAGGTCAGCACCTCTTCCTGCCCCTGCTCTGGGTGAGGAAGGAGGGTCCTGACTGAGATCTCATTTCCTTTAGGGAAATTCAAGGCATTTCTGTAATTCCTTTGCTGAGATGTGGCCAGAATGAATCCTTGTGTGCAAGTGGTGTTTGGGACAATTCTAATTTTTATTAGAACTGTTTCATAGTAAGTGGCGCCTTCAAAGGTGTCAGGAGCAAAGCTGAATGGAGTATTGATGAATTTTGGCACAAAGAATGATCAGGCTTTTGGAATGATCTTGCTGAGGGAGATAGGAGCGGCCTGGGGTCAGCACATTTGAACCCAAATTGCCTCTGACGCGCTCCCCACCGGCCCCAGAAGGCGGGAAATCCTAGTGAACGGGTCCTGCCGTTCACCTCCCTCCGGGGTAGCCCAGGCAGCAGCCTACCTCTGGACGCCTTGGGAACACAAATTCTCATGGAGCCGCAGACTGCCAGGGCTTTGTATGAGCGGTAGGTTCTTCACCCAGTTGTAGTAATAAATGTGGAATCCATTTAGGGTCTCATCTTTTTGCCATTACGAACTAAAAATCCTGTATCTTTAATTCTAAGCCAGAAAACCCCCTAAAATCTGTGAGTGTTTTCCTAACTGGGCAGCAAATCCCCGACTGACCTGGAGCACATTGCCTGGCCCGGTTGGGATGATGGCTCTCAGCTCTCTCCAGGGGTGGGTTTGATGTGGGGCAGGCCCCCAGGGCTCAGGGTTCAGGTGCAGTAATGTACACGCTGCTTTTTAAAACATTTTTTATTTTTAGTTATTGTGGATACATAAGAGTTGTACCTGTTTATGGGGTACCTGTGATTTTTTTATTGAAGTGAAATATGTATATATCATTTGCCATCTTTACCATTTGTGGGCATCGAGTTCAGTAACATATACATTTATATTGTTTTCTTCCATTGTATCTTTTCCTTTCCCCACCCCTCCCATTCCACTGATAACTGCAGTTCTTCTCTCTCTGAGATCAACACCATGTGAGTGAGATCAGGCAATGTTTCTCCTTTTATGCCTGGCTTATTTCTTTTACCTTTTTTTTTCTTTTTCTTTTTCTTTTCTTTCTTTCTTTTTTTTTTTTTTTTTTTTTTTTTGGATACAGGCTGGAGTACAGTGGCATGATCTTGGCTCACTGTAACCTCTGCCTCCTGGGTGCAAGTGACTCTCCTGCCTCAGCCTCCTGAGGAGCTGGGATTACAGGTGCCCACCACCATGGCTGGATAACTTTTATATTTTTAATTGAGACAAGATTTCATTATGTTGGCCAGGGTGGTCTTGAACTCCTCACCTCCGGTGATCTCGCCTGCCTGGGCCTCCCAAAGTGCTGGGATTGCAAGCGTGAGCCACTGCACCCATATGGCTGGCTTACTTCGCTTCACATTATGGCACTTTTGTCCCCGTTGCTGCAGATGACAGGGTTTTCTCCTTTATGGGTAAAGGGTGTTCTGTTATGTGCGCGCACATTTTCTTTGTCCATTCATCCTGATGGGCGCTGAGGCTGATTCCACACTGGGCTGCTGTGATCAGGAGTGAACGTGGGCATGCAGAGGTCCCATTGTGCCGGTTCCCTTTCTCAGGGTATGCATCCAGCAGTGGGGCCACTGGCTCGTGGGCAGTTTGTGCATTTCATATTTTCATACAAGCATGTGATGCGCTGTGATCAAATCAGGGAGATTTGCATATTCATCACCTCAGGAACAATCATTTCTTTATGTTAGGAACACTCCAATTTTACTCTTTTAGATATTTTGAAACATTATTATACATTATTATATATGCACTATGTAAAACATGTATTATGTATTATGCATTATACATGTTATATACAATGTTATACATTATGTCTGTTTATAACATACATGATTAAACATTATTATACATATTGTCACCCCATGGTGTCACTTGTCCCTGAATTTAAACTATTTTTTACCCATTAACCAGCCCTCTTTACGCCTCAGTTCCAGCCTCTGGTATCCATTATTCTATTGTCTATCTCCATGAGATCAATTGTTTTGGGGGGGCACTGGGAGGAACAATGTCTTGCTCTGTCACCAGGCTAGAATGCAATGGTGCGATCTCAGCTCACTGCAATCTCCACCTCCCGGGTTCAAGTGATTCTCCTGCCTCAGCCTCCCAAGTAGCTGGGACTACAGGTGTGCACCACAACACCCAGCTAATTTTTGTATTTTTAATAGAGACAGCATTTCACTATATTGGCCAGAATGGTCTCAATATCCTGACCTTGTGATCTGCCCACCTCAGCCTCCCACAGTGCTGGAATTACAGGTGTGAGCCACCACACCCAGCCGAGATCCATTTTTTATTTAAGCTTTAACATGTGAGTAAGAACATGCAGTATTTGTCTTTCTGTGCCTGGCTTATTTCACCTAATTTCTGCCTGGTCCATCCATGTTGCTAACAATGACAGGATATCATTCTTTTTTATTGGCTGAATAATATTCCATTGTATACTGAGATGTGGAATCAATCGTGGCCATCAATGGATGAGTAGATAAAACGTGGTGTTTATACGCAATGGAATGCTTTTCAGCCGTAAAACCTGCTTGTTAAAATCACAAGCCTTCTGAGGCCTGGCATGCCTCAGCCCTAGGTTTTGGGTGAGCAATCGTGGGCCTGCAGGAAGTCCTCCAGTGACTGTGGACGCATAAATCAGCCTCTCATTTCTGCCTGCTCATCTGTGTCATGGAAATTGTCTTTACTCTTGTCTCTCTGGTAGAAAGCACCAGTTTGATAGCTGCTCGGGGATGAGATGCACATGCCTTTGACTCCGTGGGTGTGGCCAGGTGGGGAAACGGGGTCATCACCTGAACACATCTGTTCACAGATCGCTCTGCATTGAAGAGGCTCAGCCCCCTCCCCAGCCTGCTGTTCAGGTTAAGCCCACATGCTGGGCTTCTGAGTCTCAGGGCTACAGCATCTGGGCTGGGTAATTCTTGGTGGGGGTCCTTTGCACTGTAGGATCCTGAGCAACACTCCCGCCTCCACCCACCCCATAGTAACGACAGTCAAAGATGGCCTTATGTCTCCGACACTGGCGAATGTCCTCTGAAGGGAAAATCACTTTGGGGGACCACTGTTCTAGACCTATTTGGGCTCAAATTGAGAGGATGTTATGTTTTATCTTATTAATTTTGAGATGAAGTCTCGCTTTGTCACCCAGGCTGGAGTGCAACAGCACGATCTTGGCTCATTGCCACCTCCGCCTCCTGAGTTCAAGCTGTTCTCCTGCCTCAGCCTCCCAAGTAGCTGGGATTATATTTTTAGTAGAGACGGGGTTTCACCATGTTGGCTAGGCTGGTCTCAAACTCCTGACCTCAGGTTATCCGCCCACCTCAGCCTCCCAAAGTGCTGGGATTATAGGCATGAGCCACCATGACTGGATATGTTTTATTTTTAAACATGCGTCAGTAATTTATCCAGCATTTTTCCACCTATAGTCCAGTTTCTAAGTTTATCTAGCGTGCTCTAGGTTGCCAATGGACCAAAGCAATTAAACAGGTTATTATTAATTACTTAAAGGGTTTTGTTTTTCCCTTTAGTAGTTCATGTGTAAAGAATGTGTCCATCTGAAAACAGTGGCGTATCTGCTGAAAGACTGGACTTGATTGACGGAGCTCTGCTGTCTGGCCGCTGCTTGCGCTCCTATAAACCTGGGCCAAGCTACGTGTGGGACATGCCAAGCCTTGGGCTCCGTTCCAGGGAGACTTGGGGAGGATTTGCCAATTAACCCATTCGCTTCTACCTGGTGAACCAATTGTTGGGTTTTTTTTTTTTCTCTCTCTCAATCTAAAGTTTTTCCTTAGAAGCCTACAAATGGCTTTAGCTTCTTGGAGATGATGATAGCCCAGGGTAAACTGCTGTGGCTTTCGTGGGTCCAAACCAGACTGGAGAGGGTCAGTTGGTCACCCAGGGCTGCCACCGAGGCTGCAGAAACAGTTGGCTCCTTGCATTTTGTTTCATTGATGGATTTAATATCCTGTTGAAGATTATTCTGCAGATTTGAAACACTGTTCATCTTATAGCTCTCCAAATATGACTCACTTAAGATTCTTGCCTAGCTAGGTTGCTCACGCCCTAATCCCAGCACTTTGGGAGGCTGAGGCGGGCAGATCACTTGAGGTCAGGAGTTAGAGGCCAGCCTGGCCAACGTGATGAAACCCCTTCTCTACTAAAAACACAAAAGTTAGTTGGGCATGGTGGCACATGCCTGTAATCCTTTGAAGGCTGAGGCTTGAACCCGGAAGGCAGAGGTTGCAGTGAGCCGAGACTGCACCATTGCACTCCAGCCCGGGTGACAGAGTGAGACTGTCTCAAAAAAGAAAGAAAAAGTCTTTCATCTTAATTTTTTTTTTTTAGTTTGGTTTATTCTGGACAGTTGTTCGTAAACATTATCAGAGCCCTCTTTGTCTCTTCCACACTATGAAGAAAGGATAGGAATAATTCTGGTCATTTTATTAGCTAGTTCTTTCCATGATTAAAAACAACACATTCTTCTGGGCATGGTGGCTCATGCCTGTAATCCCAGCACTTTGGGAGGCTGAGGCAGGCAGATCACCTGAGGTCTGGAGTTCGAGGCCAATCTGGCCAATGTGGTGAAACCCTATCTCTACTAAAAATACAAAAAAAAGTAGCCAGGAGTGGTGATGGGAACCTGTAATCCAGCTACTTAGGAGGCTGAGGCAGGAGAATCACTAGAACCTGGGAGGCTGAGTTTGCAGTGAGCCAAGATTGTGCCATTGCACTCCAGCTTAGGCAGCAAGAGCGAAACTCTGTCCAAAAAAACAAACGAACAAACAAACAAAAAAAGGGCATGGTGGCTCATTCCTGTAATCCCAGCACTTTGGGAGGGCAAAGTGGGTGGATCATCTGAGGTCAGGAGTTCGAGAGCAGCCTGACCAACATAGTGAAACCCTGTCTCTACTAAAAATACAAAATTAGCCAGGCATGGTGGTGCACACTAGTAATCTCATACTCTGGAGATTGAGGCAGGATAATCACTAGAACCTGGAGGCAGAGGTTGCAGTGAGCCGAGATTGTGCCATTGCACTCCAGCCTGGGCAATAAGAGCGAAACACCATCTGAAAAAAAACAAACAAAAAACACATTCAAAATGTTAGCAGATAAGTGGTGTTTTTCTGTTGAAAGGCTGAGGGGTGTTGGAACAGCATCCACATCCAGCCTCTTGTCTTCCCAAATGTGCTCCTGCAGAGCCTGCACCCCCCTCCCCCACCACAGCTCAGCTCAGGTGCCCAAGGGTCTCCATCTCCCTGGGCCCCCTGGTCAGCAGCCCTGTCCCTGCACCCAGACTGGCCACCATTCGGAGCATGAAATGTCAGCGTGTGATGTTAGCTTCCCTTGTTTCGCCTGAGCATTGCAGCTTGACTTACTATACCAATAAATGGACCATTGACTTATCAATGAATCAGTTAGCATGGTTCTCTTCCTTAGCTGGTCTCCTGGAGGTAGAGAGGGGTATGACTGATACCAGAGGCTGGGAAGGGGTGTGGATGGAGGGGCTGCAGAGGTGGATGTGTATGAACATAAGCTTAGATAGAAGGAGTAGGTTCCAGTGTGGATGGAGAAATAGGCCGGCTCTGTTAGTGACAGCATATTGTATTAACATATTTCAGAGCAGCTGGGAGAGAGGACTGGAAATGCTCGGAACGCATAGAAGTTACAAATATCCAGGGTGATGGACACCCCAGTACCTTAATTTGGTCATTACAGGTTCTGTGCCTGCAACAAATACTCACATGCACACCACAAATACATAAAATAATATATGTCAATAAAATAACATTTTAAAAATATGGAAAAACCTTTCCCTTCCTGATAGAAACCCTTCATTTGCATTGGAAATATATACAGTTTTTGATAAAATTAACCTCCTGCTTTTATAATCTTTAAAGTGAGAAATCTCATACTTGTGACCCAAAATAAACACCCTTTCCTCAAAAGTACTAGTGCTCCCCTGTCTGAGGAAGGAGGTGTAGGGGACCTCTCTCCATCTGGAGGATGCCTGAGATTTTGGGATCTATGAATGGGGGTAGCCACAGAAGTCTGAGCTCCTGCTCCTGGGATCTGTGGATGGGGAGGGCCACGGAAGGACAAGCTCCTGCTCCTGGGATCTGTGGACGAGGGTGGCCACAGAAGCCCGAGCTCCTGCTCCTGGGATCTGTGGACGAGGGTGGCCACAGAAGCCCAAGCTCTTGCTCCTGGGATCTGTGGATGAGGGTGGCCACAGAAGCCCGAGCTCCTGCTCCTGGGATCTGTGGATGAGGGTGGCCACAGAAGCCCGAGCTCTTGCTCTTGGGATCTGTGGACGAGGGTGGCTACAGAAGCCCGAGCTCCTGCTCCTGGGATCTGTGGATGGGGAGGGCCACAGAAGCCCATGCTCTTGTTCCTGGGATCTGTGGACGAGGGTGGCCACAGAAGCCTGAGCTCCTGCTCCTGGGATCTGTGGATGGGGAGGGCCACGGAAGGCCAAGCTCCTGCTCCTGGGATCTGTGGACGAGGGTGGCCACAGAAGCCCGAGCTCCTGCTCCTGGGATCTGTGGATGAGGGTGGCCACAGAAGACTGAGCTCCTGCTCCTGGGATCTGTGGATGAGGGTGGCCATGGAAACTACTTAGGAAGTCAAAGAACAGGTGACAGCATCAGTGCTGACTTTTAGGGCCGTGTCGGATGTTTCTTTAATCTCTCTCTCTCACCTCCCATCCCTGACTGTGACCCCCACCTTCTGCACTCCCCCACATTGTTGAAAGACCAAGTGAGGTTGTCCACATCCCATTCAGTTACATTTCTTTGATGTTTTACACATAACTATTTCTGCCTGTTAACTTCCTTGAAGTCAAAACCACTCAGCCACTCCAAGTCTGTCTGAAGGTAAATGATGCTTGAAGGCAGCACTGTGCAGTTCCAGGCTTGTGGCTGCGCCCGACCTGATCTGCCAGGCTCTGCCAGAGCCCATGCCTTCCACTCGAGCGCTCGTGCTTGCCACGCTGGCCGACTCCCGGAAGGCTGGTTCCGGCGGCCTGGGTCTGCTCCGCACTCCCTGCCTGTCACTGGAACATTGTCCAACAAGATTGATGCATCCAGGATGACAGTAACCACGGGCACAAGCATCATCTTTTATGACGCGTTTATACGCCAGCCATGTCCGTGCGAATTCTTCATGTATGATCTGCCTCCATCCCACCCCCATTCATGCAAAGCCCGTGGCTTCAGACGATCTGGTTCCACTCGACATTTCAAACTGCAGAAGAGCGCCACCTCCCTTCCCCGCCACCGCCCCACCACTGTTGTCAGCTGAATGATCCTTAGGGAGGTCTTTGCTGTGAGGTCACTGCCGGGCCAGTGCTTGGGACCCCCTCTCTACAGGGGAGGAAGGACGCCTGGCCTCGCCCCTGCTGCGGCTGTTGATTGTACAACTTACCTGGAATTGTGCACTCTTAGCTTTGGCTGAAATAAGTCTATGACGCCAGAGGGCTAAAGACATCATGTCGTTGTATTGTTGGTCTTCCAAAGGAGGGGCAGGGCTACACGATGCCGAGTTGTGTTCTAACCTATTTTAGAATTTAGAGTTGAGTGAGTCTCCCGGGAACAAATCCTTAGACTGAAGTCGGCAAGTATGCTTTCAGGGGGGTGACTGCAAGGTTTTCTGGAGAGCATTCCTTTAGAGCCTTGCTGGGAGGTAGGCAGGGCTTGGGGTGTGTGTTGGCTCGGGTGGTTTAATCTCAAGCTCTGCCTCTGAATTTCCTAGGGACAGGATAAAGGCATGATTCCTGGCCTTTGAAAACCACTGGCATAGGGAACTTCCTCCTGCCTTTCTTTGATGCTCAGCTAGTTCTGAATGCTGGTGTTTCCTGAGTCTGAGCCTGGAGAGCTGTTCAGAGCTGACCCTGTGCATGCACGCTCTGAGTCTAGAAGTGAAATGCTTTCTTTATGAAGGAATGCTATAGCTTTACGTTCTGTGGGGGAGGGAAAAGGAGTAAGCTAGAGAAAGCTTGATTCTGTAGGAAACAGGATTGACTCAGGTGCAGCAAAGCCCGTAAATGAATCTCTATGTGCAGAAACAGCACCTGCAGGAAGCTGGTGATAACACCATCTGGAAGACACGTTTGAAGTCTGTCACCTCCAGCAGCTTGTTTTCTCTGGTCGTTGGAATGCTCAGCATTTGAGGTTAGTTGAGTGAAGAATTCAGGAAATGAGATTGGAAAAAACATCATCCAGTTGAGAAGACATGGGCCCATGGAACAAGCATTGTGAAAGATAAAGCCGACTGCTGCAACCCAAGACTGTAATTTCCCTTCATCTTTAACTTAGAAATACGTATGAGATGTCACAGAAGAGAAGGCCACCCACAGGTGAACTAGCTTGCTTCATTTACGATGGATTCAACGAATGCCTGAACCTTCTGGCCAAAATCACCTCTGCATATAGAACTATCTCCGACACGGTTAGAAGGCTATGCTTATTTTGACACTGCTCAAAACAATTTTTAATGAGTTAAAATGACTTCAGAGCCTGTGGCGTGTTCTTAGACATCAAAAAATCTGCCCAACGATGGATCTAATGCAGCCAGCAAGGAGCTCTAAGGTTCATCTTGGGAGTCAGGCTCAACAAGACAGTGTTACTTGGTACTTGGGTCAAAAGAAAAAACAGCTTAGTGTTAAAGGTTTCATGCTCTGTTTTTCTTGTGTGAGTCATCAAACTGGCTTAGAAGGCAAATTCCAAAAGGGTGTTTGAGGAAATGTTTGAGCCTCGGCTGTAGTAAGATATGTATTCAGCCTTCTAAGAAGACTTCAATAGAGAAACCTCATCTGAATTTGTGCGTTGTAGTAGGTTTGGGCAAAATTAGTCTTGCTAATTTAGTAATATATTCCTTGTTAGTGAAAGACAGCTTAGAACTGGAGTTGGTAGTTATTTTTCAGATGTTCCGTGGGCACCGTGACTTTGCAAATTAAAGAATGAGTCATTTCCTAGCAACTTAGCTCATGCGCGCACTAGAGACAGCTTTGGAGGCGGCACTCAGAAAGTCCTCCCTTTTTATTCTTTAATTGCTTTCTTTGCCATATGCATCTATGCAACACAAAATAATGAAATTATTTTAAAAGAACATTTTACTTCTCAAACTGTTATGGTTTGCAGAGCAGTTTCTTATTACTCTAGAAGCAAGGGGATTCGTTAAGAGGTTTGATGAAGCCCGTATTTAAATTCTGTGAAATCATGCAGGGAAAGGAAATTGTGTGGTTCCCACTATGGCATATTAAGTAGTAAAATGCTGGGTGGGGGTGACTTGATCCAGGATAGCACGTGCTCCGGGAACAGTCTGAAAGCTCACGCTGTTTGGGGTGCCGGGTTGACGCCCGGCCTGAGACAGCCTCAGGACACTGCTGTAGCAGCCTTGGCACGTCCTCTTCAGCAGGGCAGTGGTGGGACGGGCCCCTTCCCCTCCATCTCTTTATTTGCCAAACAACTGCCTGCACAGAAACGAGTGCAGCGGCTCCGGGTGCTCCGTTTTCAGTCCTGTCGGAGCCTGGGGTTACGGCTGCTCCACATCCTGATCCGCTCAGGGAGCTCCTGGTTTCTGCCGAGGGTCAGGCCTCAGCATGGGTCATCTTTTCTCTCCTCCTCAGATGTGAGCTTGGAAGATGGGACGTCACCCGCCTAAGAAGGGTTCATTTAGGCACGGTGCTGCAGGCTCCGACTCTGGCCCAGGCCACGCGCCTGCTTCCTTGCTTCCTTGCCCCACAAGCTTCACCAAAGTGAAGCTGGAAAGTCAGGGTCTCCACAGATGGCCATTTCTTCAGTGTTGCTCCCAGACCTGAAGAATGGAGCACTCTGTTGTGCACTCAGAATGAAGCATAATTCTTAGTAGAAACCTGGGAGTTTATAGTGGTAGAGATCACTAAAAATGTAACCCCAAGGCTGGGTTATCTCTCGTTTTTTTTTTTTGAGATGGAGTTTCACTCCTGTTGCCCAGGCTGGAGTGCAATAGCATGATCTCGGTTCACCACAACCTCCATCTCCTGGGTTCAAGCAGTTCTCCTGCCTCAGCCTCCCAAGTAGCCGTGATTATAGGCATGCACCACCATGCCCAGCTAATTTTCTATTTTTAGTAGAGATGGGTTTTCTCCATGTTGGTTGGGCTGATCTCGAACTCATGACCTCAGGTGATCCTCTACCTGGGCCTCCCAAAGTGCTGGGATTACAATGTGAGCCATATCTACCCACCCACCTACCTACCTACTGTATTCTAGTATTCTAAGGACTATGGCCTCTAGGATTCACTCATGGCTTTGCCCAGGGTTGCCTGTGTCTGGGGTGTCTTTGTGTGGAAAGAGCACACGTAACAGGTCAGAACATAAAGCGCCTCCCAGGGTGTCCTGTGCGGAGGGGAGGCCTGCATCCAATCTCACACATGCTTAACCCTTGCCGTCCGGGGGACAGCTACACTGAGCTCATCTACACTTCATGGGAAATCTGTTTTCAGAGTGAGGGGAGATAATAAATAATAATAATAATAACAATAATTGATCCCTAGAGCGGGCCTGGGGTGTGTTTGGAAGATGTTCCACTGCTTTGCCATGGAGGTAGGGGGACTGGTGATAGGCAGCCCCATACCAGCTGTGAGTGAGTGGCTGGGGCCTGGGCATCCTCAGGAGGTGCCGATGGGGCTGCCAGCACTGAAATGAACTGCTGTGTTCATTTCAGAAAAGGCGGTGCATGCCTATTGCATTCCAGACTGTTTCTTCCTTTCTCCTTTGTTACATCTATGACTCTAGATTATAAACGTACGTAGAGCCAGGTTCGGTGACTCACGCCTGTAATCCCAGCACTTTGGGAGGAGGCCGAGGTAGGCAGATCATTTGAGGTCAGGAGTTAGAAACAAGCCCAGCCAACATGGTGAAACCCTGTCTCTACTAAAAATACAAAAAAAAAAAAAAAAAAAACAGTTGTGGTGGTACATGGCTGTAATCCCAGCTACTGTGGAGGCGGAGGCAGGAGAATCGCTTAAACCTGGAAGGTGCAGGTTGTAGTGAGCTGAGGTCTCGCTGTTGCACTCTAGCCAGGACAACAGATCAAGACTCTGTCTCAAAAAAATAAAACACACATGTATATATAATAATTTTGATGGAAATTTACGTTTATAAGTGTACAAATTGGCCATCAGTGTGCCTGCACTATTGATTAATTTATATGCAGAGCTCCATAATGTATGGGTCATTTCATTTTTCAAAACCTTTCTTTCTGTCCTCTTGACCTGCACTAAGGAGGGGTTATGAATACACCAGTAACCTATTACGAACTTTTCTAAATGCTGAACAGCTATTCCTTGGTAAGGTTAAATGCTGCGGAAAGAGAGCTCCGTAGATGAAGGTAAGGTGGGCGCTGCTGCATTTCCTCATCTTGTGTATTCTATGGAGGAAAGGATGGGGATGCCTTTAGAAGTGAAAGGTCATTGTCCGGCTGGGCACGGCGGCTCATGCCTGTCATCCGGGCACTTTGGGAGGCCAAGGCGGGTGGATCACCTGAAGTCAGGAGTTTGAGACCAGCCTGGCCAACATGGAGAAACCCCATTTCTACTAAAAATACAAAATTGGCCAGGTGTGGTGGTACACACCTGTAATCCTAGCTACTCAGGAGGCTGAGACGGGAGAATTGCTTGAACCTGGGAGGCGGAGTTTGTGGGGAGCTGAGATTGTGCCACTGCACTCCAGCCTGGGTGCACTCCAGACAAGAGTGAAACTCTGTCTCAAAAGAAAAGAAGAAAGGGGTAATTAATTGTTCTTGGGCTGCTTCTCGCAGTATGTCCCCACATGTTGATATCTGATTCCCTAATGCAGTACAATCACTCGTAGAGAGTAAGGCAGGCAATGATTATTCAGCTGTGCTGTTCGAACAATATTTAACGTACATCAAAAGTGGCCCAGGTTGCCTCGGCAGGTGCAGCCCCTGATGAAACGCTCCATGTATGTCCATGTATCGCCGTGTGCCCGTGCGTTTGTGCGGAGGTATAATAAACACTTGGGGTGAACCTGGCACCTTTCAACCTCTCAGGAAACCCTGGGCACGGGAGAACTGCTTGACGACTCCTCACCCTGCTTGGCTGGGTCGAGGCAGACGTTCCCGTTACTAGAGACTCCACGTGAGGGCTTTCCCACACAGTTCACTGCCTCTCTCCAGCGAGGGAACTGCCCTGTCTCTGACCAGCAGTGCTCAGGCACTGCCGTTCACTGTCATTTTCCCCATTTTATGTAGTTCAAGGATCGCTTCACGTTCAGTGAAGTTCATCTCATTTTTAAAAGATTCTCCCTTCTTCCCTAGGGCTACCAGGGCATGGTGGATGGAGGCTCAAACATCGTGGAGGCCGACTGGGAGAGCGTCTCCAGCATCCTGCAAGTGGTGGGTACCTGGCGGCTGTCCCTGGGTTTCTCTGAGTTAGAGACTCTTCTCTGTCTAGTATATTTGCAGAACACTTGAGCTCAGAACAGTCAAGAAATAGAGATTATGTGGAGAGGACAGACTTTGTGAGAAGCTCTTTACTTGTGGTTTGGTCTGTAGAAATGTATGTTAATCTTTGGCTCACTTTGAGTACTTTTTAATAGAAATAATCCAAATCAGTCTGGGTGGTGTGGGGGGTCAAGCCTGTAATCCCAGCACTTCAGGAGGCCGAGGCAGGCAGATCACAAGGTCAGGAGTCTGAGATCAGCCTGACCAACATGATGAAACCCCATCTCTACTAGAAATACAAAAATTAGCTGGGCATGGTGACACGTACCTATAATCCCAGCTGCTCAGGAGGCTGAGGCAGGAGAATCGCTTGAACCTGGGAGGTGGAGGTTGCAGTGAGCTGAGATTGTGCCACTGCACTCCAGCCTGGTTGACAGAGCGAGACTCTGTCTCAATAAAAAACAAAAATAATCCAGATCAGTGCCTCCGCACTGAAGATACTGGTGGGGCCCACACCTTCGTGCTGGTCCCAGGCTCTGGCCTCCTGAGCTCTGGTCACGTCGGAAGAGACGTGGGGGGACTTCTGACAACCACGGAAGTTAGGTGGAGCAACATTTGCAAAACATCGGGACAGTGTGGGCTGAATTCGACAGAAGAGCATTTCCATTGTGCTGTTGTGACTGACACAGGAAGATAAGATGCGAATGTGGGGTTGAAGAGTGTGTGTTTGTGTGTGATGTATGTGGTGTGTGAGTTTGTGTGGTGTGTGTCTGTAGGTGTGTGAGTCTTAGGGTGTATGTGTATGTGTGGTGCACCTGTGCGTATGTGTTGGCTGCGAGTTTGCGGCTAGTGAGTATCTGTGGGGTATGTGTATATGCGCTTTCCGTGTGTGTGTGTGTGTGTGTGTGTGTGTGTGTGTGGTGTGTCTGTGTATACGTGTGTGTGGAAGAGAGGGAGAGGGAGACAGAGAATAGGAACGCAGCTGCTCCTCTGCAGCCAGTCATCCCGGTTTCCTTCCCAAGTTGCGTCCCATGGTCTCTTTGGTGGGACTTTGTGGGTTGTTAACTCTACCTCCCGTTGTGCTGGCTCTTGTGCTGCCCCCAGCTCTTTGTCCCGGAGGAGTCCAGAGAGCACCCCTGCCCTGCTCTGCACCCCCACCCTCAGCTGCCTTGGGGGCCACGTCAGAAGTGGTCTCAGTCACACTTGGTACTAGTGACACAGGATTGTGTTGAGTTAATTTCAGTTTTTGTAACTTTTTCATGATGCTTTGATAAATGGTGGTAGCTTCCATGTAGAGACATGAACTTTTCTGGGATTTGGAATACTAATAAGTCTCCATGTGTGAAAATGAGCTGTGTGCAAGTACCATTGGTACACTGAAACACACACTGTCACATCCACGTCAGGGGCTCCTGGGAGCTGCCTGCAGACCGAGGTCAGTGAGCGCTTTGCCTACAGCAGTCACGGAGACAGCCCTTGCTGCGCTTGTGAGCAGCTCGCTTGAGGGAGTCAGCGTGAGCTTAGGGATCCAGGACAGATATTGGTGTAGTCATGAATTCATTTCAAGGAATCCTACATTTCTTTATTCTATTCACAATTCTTAGTTTTTGGAAAACCAAGTGTGACAAATCATGATCTGTGTCCCCTGGAAGTTTGGATGACAGAATTTAAGTCCCTGAAGACTTAGCTCTTTAAAAGGGGCAGCAGGTGTATGGTGCAAAACAAAATCCCCTTGGCCCCAGGTTCCTGCTGTTTTATTTACACTTGCTGTAAGAGGTGACTCTAG
>CM052669.1:2537200-2621187 GCA_028533165.1 Leontopithecus rosalia
GGCTCCTAGACGTGAGCTGCTCTAAGAACGAGGACCGAGCGCTTGGCAGCCGCCCCAGGCTTCTGTTTGCCACAGTGGAAAGCTGGCGTCTTCCACTTCTCTATGCCCTCCCGTAACCCAGAGCATCAGCTGAGCACATTCTTACTCACAAAGCTGCTGTGTCCTCGCAGCCTGCCAGGGGATGGGCTCAGGCAGGCTCCGTGTCCTGGGGCTTGCTCAGGCTAGACCCGCCCGTCTGGAGAGGATGCTCCTGCTGTAGATGGGGCTGCAGGCTGCCAGTGCTGGGGATGGGCTCTGGCTCCCACGGCTGCGGGGAGAGGACGTCCCCACCTGGCTTTGCAAGTCAGCTTCTGTATTGTGCTTTGTTACCATGAGTGGAGCAACACATGTCCCGGATGTGAAAACAGCGACAGGCACCTGGGAAAGACATCTGCCAATATTTACAAGTAATCCATAGGCCAGGCGAGGTGGCTCACGCTTGTAATCCCAACACTTTGAGAGGCTGAGGAGGGCGGATCACGAGGTCAGGAATTTGAGACCAGCCTGACCAACATGGTGAAACCTCGTCTCCACTAAAAATAGAAAATTAGCTGGGCGTGGTGACACATGCCTGTAGTCCCAGCTACTCGGGAGGCTGAGGCAAGAGAATCCCTTGAACCCAGGAGGCGGAGGTTGCAGTAAGCTGAGATGGTGTCACTGCACTCCAGCCTGTCGACAGAGTGAGACTCTGTCTCAAAAAAAAAAAAGACAACAGTAATCCATAAAGTCAAGGCAAAGATTTCATTTCCCACTTAACTGTGATGAAGCTGTACAACACTGGACCAAGAAGGAACCATGGAATTCACAGATCCCAGCCCCACTCTTCTCAAGAGGAGCAGGCTGAGTTCAGAGACGTTCAGGGGCCTGTCTGGTCCCCGAGGTGGCGTGCCTACTGGCTGGGATGTGGGGAGCACCTTGATCGTGCTGGGTGGCTGTTGAAATCACAGCTGAACACGTTTAAGGTGGTTAAGAGAAGAGGTTGACATTTTTGTAAAATAGAAGTAATAGTTTAAATGCAAACTACTGACACTTCTTTTTAAACGAACACATTACTTGTATTCATTTTCTGGGTGCAAGCAAAGATTTTGGTAACAAAAGTATTATTTATAAAAACCAGCTTCAGCTGCCTGTTATACTAAATGTTCTGCTAGGAAACAAAATCTAGAATTGCTTTTTCCCACTTAGAGCTGAAGAAAGAGCCCAAACACTTCTTCAGTGGCCAGTACCTGCTTCCAGGTCTGGGCTGCTGTGTCCGCGTCGCGGTTCTGCGTCCTAACGACGCATTTCCTTGCAGCTTGTCGTCACGCAGCTGGGCTACGACACACGCGTGACCATCCTCGGGCACGTGCAGAGAGGAGGGACCCCTTCGGCATTCGACAGGATCTTGGTGAGGATGGAAGGGTTGGGCATGTTCCCAAGGTCTCTAGGAGGGAGGGTTTCGGAGAGGCGCAGGCGCCATGGCGCGATGCTGCCCCGGAGATGCCAGCGGCCTGGGCCTTGTCCTAATGATCCTTGAGACCTCTGTGGGGGAGGCCAGTCTCTAGGCATGCAGCCATTCCGGTGCCATGAGGCCTCCCTGATGTGGGAAGGCACCATGCAGACCCCAGAGGGCACAACCCCAGGGCAGAAAGGCTCTGTTCCCAGTGTGAGTTTCTGGAAACCGACTCAGGGAAGCAGGAAACCCAAGTGCAAACCCTCAGCTCTTCACACTCCTGCTCTCTCCATCTGGCCCTGACCTCCCCTCTGCTCCCGTCTTACCAATTCTAAAGGAATGGAAACTGCTTTTCTAAAGAGTTGGGCTGGAAGTGGGGAGGGCTGTGGGCGCCTGACCGAAAGGGTTGGAGGTCATGGAAAGAGGGCAGGAGGCAGCAGGGATGGGGCAGGGCAGGGGCCACTCCTGACCCAGAGGGACCTGGTTTCCAGGCGAGCCGCATGGGAGTGGAGGCGGTCATCGCCCTGCTGGAGGCCACCCCCGACACTCCAGCTTGCGTCGTGTCTCTGAACGGGAACCACGCTGTACGCCTGCCGCTGATGGAGTGTGTGCAGATGGTGAGTGGGTGGCTCATGGCCAAGGGCAGGAGTGGGCGGCTGGGGACGGACACTGCTTGTCAGGCCAGGTGGGGCACCTCAGGTGTCTGGTCCACTGCTTATTTGGTAAACACTGGGTTACGCGGCCCTTCTGAGAAGGGGGTGAGCTGCCTGTGGGGTAGGAGCAGGCTGGTGTTCCCACCCACACTGGTAGAGCCTGTGCCATCTTTGCTTTCTGGTTTTCTAAGCTACTGTCCATGTGGCATGTAGTCATAACCTCCCAAGAGGGGGGTCAGAGTGCCAGGATCCTCGACAGTCCAAGAGGATCCAGGTGACCCTGGTACCACCAGGCACTGCTGGAGGACCGCGGGTGGGGAGGCGGCCACAGGAGAGAGCCCTGGGGCGGCATTTCCTAGAGGAAGGTGGGACCTTCCCAAAGCTCTCCAGATTCAGTCACTTCCTGTCCTCCTCCCCGAGGACAGTCAGGTCTATGGTGGGACATGGGGATGGTCTCTGGTCACCCAAAGATGCACGTACCCTTTTCAGGCCAGGGAATGGCCTGCCAGCAGATGAAGAAAGGAAAGAGCAGTCCTGGTTTTCCAGTCACGGTTCGGTAGTGGAGCTGGCTGTGGGGTCAGCTGCATCCAAAGTTGTTTTATTTTGCAAAGTTCATTCATGACTCCCGCTTCACTGGGTCTTTCCAGTGACGCGAAGTAAAGCGAATGCCTCTTATCACAATACAGAGGCCAGGAGGCAGTTTAGTCGAGGGGCTTGTTGAAAGTCACCTTGGAAACATAATTTCCAAAAGCCCAGGGGAGAAGAGAGTATCTGTATGTGTGTGAATGTGTGCGGCCTTGTGTCTCTGTATGTATGTGTGTAGACGTGTGTGCACATGTCTGTAAATGCATGTACACGCATGTTTGTATGTTTGTATGCATGTGTGAATGAGGTGTCTGCATGTGTGTGTATGTTAATATACATGGGTAGGCATTTTCATGTGTGAGGTATTGTATCTGCATATTAGTGCATACGCATATGTTTATATACATGGGTATGCATGTTTGAGGTGTCTGCATGTTTGTGTGTACGCATGTTTATATGCATGTTTGTGAGGTATAGTGTCTGCATGTTAGTGTATGTATGTTTGTATTGTAAGCATGTTTATGTGAGGCGTGTATGTTTGTATGTTTACATGCATGTGTGCATGTTACTATATGTGTGCATGTGTGTCATGCATGTACATGTTTGTGTGTAAGCTATTGTGCCTGCATGTTAGTATATAAGTGTGCATGTGTGTTTATATGCATGCCTGGGCATTTTGTGTGAGGTAGTATGTGTCTGCATGTTAGCATGCATGTTAGTGTCCGGTAGTGTGTCTGCATGTTAGTGTGTGCATGTATGTTTACATGCATGTTCATGTTTGTGAGGTTATGTGCATGTTAATCTGTGCGTGTATGTTTATATGCATGTTTGTGTGAGGTATTGTGTGTCTGCATATCAGTGTGTGGATGTATGTTTATATGCATGTATGTATGTGTGAGGTAGTGTGTGTGCCTGTACATGTATGTGTGTCTGCATGTGAGAGGCAGTAGGCTTCAAAGGTTCAGTCACTGAACTACATGCAGTATGCATATTTTGAGCCTGTGTCTCGTGTCTCTGCTTGTCTAGAGAGGATCGCTGTAGGTGAAACTTGCCCTGACCTTGACACCACCCTCATTTGGCTTTGTTGTTAAAGCCGAGGGAGCCGCTCCTGTGCACCTGCTGTTTGTCAGGCGTCGTCCTGGGGGTCTGACATGTTTGAGTAACCTTAGACATCGCTGGAAGCAGAGGTGTTTTTCTCATCTTGCAGATGAGGAAAGTGAAGTTCAGAGTGAGAAAGAACTTGCCCGAGATCCTGATGTTGCCCGTGGTTGCCCGGAGTGTGTCAGTCCCAGCCATGTGGCCCAGGGCATCTGGGACTCTGCTCCCCGCCCGCTGTGACCTCCCTCCTGTCCACGTCCCCCAGTGAGCTGGTGTGTTTTGTTTTGGTCTGTCCAACCATAATCAAATTGAGGATTCCTCAGAACCATGCCTGAGAGATTTCATTTCCTCTGGCTTTGTTCTCTTAGAGTAAAATCTTCACAATCTTATGTCCACAGACAGCAGGTGATGCCTCCTCTTTTTTTCTCAGAAGCCTCCTGAGCTAGGCAGACCCCGGGGCTGCGACCTCGCAGCCGGGCAGTGAGGGGCCGGCTGCCAACCAGCATCAGGACACACTTGGCGGCTGGTGGTCTAGACCATTAACCCTGGGGCTGCCGGCTGCCTGGCTCAGACTGGAGGCAGCCGGCGGGAAGGACTGAACAAGCCTCCACCCACCTCGTCCAGTGTACCAGGTCCTGACACGTTCTTTCTTTTCGTTATTGTTTTAAAAGACTCAGGATGTGCAGAAGGCGATGGATGAGCGGAGGTTTCAGGACGCGGTTCGACTCCGGGGGAAGTGAGTGCTTTGGAGAGAGCTCTGCTCTGTCGGGACCATGCGCCCCTCAGGCCTGGCCACCGCACGTGTGCTGGGGGTTGTGCTCGATCCACGTGAACGTGAAAACCCAGAAGGTCAGATGGTACTCATAGCACCACTTTTGCCATAGCAGGCCTGGCGACTGTTTAGCGAGAAGTCGTTTTCTGAATTTGCCATTGGTCCTTTTCGGCCAGGTCGGGGTTGTTTAGGAGCTAATGAGAGTAAGGCACAATGTGACTCGTAGCCCACATTTGTTTGTTTTTTCAAGACAGAGTCTCCTGTTGTCCAGGATGGAGTGCAGTGGCATGATCTCAGCTCACTGCAACCTCCACCTCTCAGGTTCAAGTGATCTATCGTGCCTGGCTAATTTTTGTATTTTTAGTAGAGACAGTGTTCTGCCGGGTTGGCCAGGCTGGTCTCGAACTCCTGATCTCAAGTGATCCACCCACCTCAGCCTCCCAAAATGATGGGATTCCAGGCCTGAGCCACTGCACCCAGCCGTGGCCCATGCTTTGCAAGAGAACGTTATAAAGTGTAGAAGCGTGCCCTTTTCCCTTAATCCATTTCCACACGAGATGTGGACGGGACTGTGGGTCCCACTCGGGCTCTGTGGTGCATGTGGAATCCTGGGGCCTCCTCCTCCTGCCCAGATAACTGGCAGACACGCAAATGCTGGCGGAGAAGCCGCCTTTTCTCACATGAGCCCCGTGTTCCCGACTGTGTCCAGTGTACCCGACTCTGATCTGAACACATCCTCCTCCTCTAGGAGCTTTGCGGGCAACCTGAACACCTACAAGCGACTTGCCATCAAGCTGCCGGATGATCAGATCCCAAAGGTAGGCAGCCGGCCTCCCGTGACGCCCCAGCCTTTCTTCTGCTCCCTGACCTCTCCCGTGGGGCTCCCCTCGTGGCCTCTGCCTCTCCAAATGAGGCCACCTGTTTTCTGGCCTGGCACAGCGTGGACCACTGCCAAGGTGTGCAGTAAATGGAGCTTGTGTGCGCCCGTGACCAGCTCCCGCCCGCCTTCTGTCTTGCAGACCAATTGCAACGTGGCTGTCATCAACGTGGGGGCACCCGCAGCTGGGATGAATGCGGCTGTGCGCTCAGCCGTGCGCGTGGGCATCGCCGACGGCCACAGGATGCTTGCCATCTACGACGGCTTTGACGGCTTTGCCAAAGGCCAGGTGAGTCACCCAGGAGGCTGCAGGCAGGTGTCTGAGTGTGCTGGATGTGGGGAGGCCCCTCCATGGCCCTTACACCTTTGAAGGTTTTGGTCTAGGATCCTGTGACATTGGGACTGAATGGCTACTTATTCGAGGCATTGCTTCTGCAGTAAAATCCCAGCCTAGGGGTAGGTTTTAGGCCCTCTGCGGGAGCTCCGGGTATGAGGTGCTTTTGAATTTTCTAAAGTGGTGCCTCTGTGGTCTGATGGCCCCGACATTGGGTGAGAAGGGTGGTGACTTCGCCTTGGAGGCTGTGGTTGGTTTCAAATGGGCGCTGGAGTTGAAAAGGGCAGTGTCTGGTGTGTGCAAGCACCCGCTTAAATGAAAACATTAGTGAACACCGTGAGCACCTCGAGTGCCGCCTGTCCACTTACCTTGTGGGATTTACATGTGCTCACCTGTTTACCTCTCACATGAAATCCAAGATGTTATCTCCATTTTTCTTAAAAGAAAACTGAGGCACGGAGATGCCAACGGGGCTGGGTGAAGAGGCAGGGCAGGAGACTGGATTCGGCCCCTGACCAGGGCTGCACCTTTGCTGTTTATCTGATTAACCAACAAATACCTACTGCCAGAAAATTTTTTTTGAGACAGAATCTTTCTCTGTTGTCCAGACTGGAGTGCAGTGGTGTGATCTCAGCTCACTGCAGCCTCCACCTCCCAGGTTCAAGCGATTCTCCTGCCTCAGCCTTCTGAGTAGCTGGGATCATAGTCATGTACCACCACACCTGGCTAATTTTCG
Organism: Leontopithecus rosalia; assembly: GCA_028533165.1. Classification (NCBI taxonomy): domain Eukaryota; kingdom Metazoa; phylum Chordata; class Mammalia; order Primates; family Cebidae; genus Leontopithecus; species Leontopithecus rosalia. The sequence goes on from CM052669.1 coordinate 2,543,727, forward strand.
TATTTTTAGTACAGATGGGGTTTCACCATGTTGACCAGGCTGGTCTTGAACTCCTGACCTCAGTGATCCGCCCACCTCGGCCTCCCGAAGTGCTGGGATTTACAGGCGTGAGCCACCTCACCTGACTTCCTACTTTGTGAAATTATTACGCTGAGGAAATGAGTGAGCAAAGGAGACACAACTCTCTGGTTCCGTGGAGATTGGGTTTTAGAGGGGAGAGGACAGTGAGTGAGGACCCCCCTGCTCTCTGGACGGTGAGCAGCGCTCAGAGGCACCCGAGGAGGGCCTGCCGGAGATCCCCCACACAGCCACGCTGGGGAAGGTGCTCCCAGACTGCAGATCAGGTGGGCGGGTGGCTCATGTGGACCTTGGGGACACGCACCCAGGCTGTGGGAAAGGACACCCTGGAGCTGATGCTCACAGGGACGGGGGACTCCAGACCAGTGCAGGGCAGTGAGGATGGAAATGCAGAAGCAGGACTGGTTGCTTGTGGGCAGCCTCAGGAGGTTGGCTTTTACCTTATATGAGATTTGAGGGTCCTGAGCAGGGGTTGGCCCATACCAGAGCTTTCTAAAGGGACCCTCTGCTGTTCCTCGAGGCAGAGAGGAGGCAGGGCTTCCATCCAGGCTTTACAGTCACCCAGCAAGAGGTGGCGCGGTCCAGACTGGCCACCATCAGATGGCAAGACACCTTCAAGGGTCGGGAGGGATTTGCTTGCTGAGTCCACATGGGCATAAACGGAGGAGGCAAGAATCACTCCATCCCTGAGCTGAGCAGGTGGAAGGGACAGAGTTGCAACTTACTGGGCCCGGGAAGCCCTGAGATGTGCTGTGTGCAGGAAGGATATGGAGCGGAGGCTCACGATGCCGGGGCGAAAGTGTGTGTCCCCCGGCTGAGGACGGGACTGGGGATGCTGGGGTGAAGGTGTGTGTCCCCTGGGTGAGGACAGGACTGGAGATGCCTGGGCAAAGGGGTGTGTCCCCCAGCTGAGGACGGGACTGGGGATCCACCAAATCTGTGAATTTACCCAGAATCTCGTCATCGGAAGCTGTGGAGCTGGGGTTCAAGACCCGTGGGTTCTCCTCCCACGGCCTGTGCTGCCCTTGCAGCAGCATCCTCTTTCTGCAGTTACCTTAGTTTGTTTAGTAATCTATCTGCCTTCTTATTTTTCTCCCCAGTTTGTAAGAAATTAAATTTTCCCTTAATCTTTTACCAATTTAGAAACCGTGTTACTTTTCTCTTCCTGGTCAGTGGCGGGATCTGGGGAGCTGGCGCACCTCACGTGGTGGCGGGTGAGCTGCACAGGCCCCGGCAGGCAGGAGGCAGCCGCTCTGCTGCTGTTCATGAGTTGTTGACTTCGGACTCTGTTCTCGCCTTGATTGATCCAGGCATCGCTCTAAGAGCTGTCTCATACGCCTCACAAATCTTTAAAAGCACAGAAAGCTAGTGTTAGCACCTTCTGACTTGCCTTTCTCTGTTTGCTTTAGCTGTTTCATTCTGTGTTTGCACATTAGATCAAAGAAATCGGCTGGACAGACGTCGGGGGCTGGACCGGCCAGGGAGGCTCCATTCTCGGGACAAAACGGTGAGTTCCAAATCTCAACTCTCCGACCTGCTTTTAAGGAAGAAGGAAGAGCCGTGTCCTGCAGGAGACTCGCTGGGTGTCAACACCCCTCAACTTGCGATTCCTGTAAAGGCATTCCTAAAGGAGGGGTGCAGGCGGTTACCCCTCCTCCCTCCAGTGGAACTGTTCATGTTGCAGGGAGCTGGGGGTGCATCCCAGGGCTTGAGATAGATGAGGAGGTAACTGGTGAATGCCTTCCTCTCATTTGTATTTCCATTCATTTGAAGGGCCAGCTGCTGGGCCTAAACCTCCCCGTAGAGGTCAATAAAGGTGAAGGGGTTGCGGTGGCTCACACCTGTAATCCCAGCACTTTGAGAGGCTGAGAGAGGCAGATCGCCTGAGATCAGGAGTTTGAGACCAGCCTGGGCAATGTGGGAAACCCTATCTCTACTAAAATACAAAAAATTAGCCGGGTGTGGCGGTATGTGCCTGTAATCCCAGCTACTCGGGTGGCTGAGGCAGGAGAATTGCTTGAACCCAGGAGGCAGAGGTTGCAGTGAGCTGAGATTGTGCTACTGTACTCCAGCCTGGGCAACAGAGTGAGACTGTCTCAAAAAAAAAAGGGGGGGCCACGGAGCCTTGGTGACGCACTCTGAGCGAAGCCGAAGCAGTCTTGGTAGCAGGTAGCATGGGTGGGAACAGCTGCCCTGAGCAGCTGTGACTCAAGGCTCAGATTTCCACAGCCCAAGAAGGGACCCAAGGAATTCTAGTCTAAAATGTCTTTTTCTGACCTACAGTAAGCCTCCACATCCCTGCATCACTGGGGATGATGGTGTTTTCTAATATAGATGAAGTCTAAGTTCTTCTCATCTGTGATCATGTCAGGGGTACGAATATTAATAAGTCATCACTACAGATTACATTCTAATATGGAAGGGAGGTAGTTTTTGGCAGATAAAATAAATGATGGATTCCTCATAATTCTGGCTTTTTGTTCCAAGGGAGTTAGCTGCCCCCTTTGCTTTGCTTTACAGCTGGGGCTGGGAGCCACAGAGCAGGGTTAGCTCGGCAGCTGCCTCCTGGCTGTTCCCATGAGCCCCATGTGCCGGTGCCCTGGACGGGAAAGCTCTAACTAAAGGCAGGTGCATCCCTCGGTGTGCGTCCTGGGGCTGCCGGCCAGGGTGCTGCTCTTGAAAACCTAGAGTGTTCTGGGCTGGTCTTGCAGAGGCTTAAGAAACCTCACGTTAGGGGCGGCACAGTTTTGCAGTTAGCTGCATTCACTCGTGTGCTCCGATTGCCTGAACGTTTTTGCCCCACGACGTCTTATAAATCTACCAAGAGTATACAAGGGCTTTCTCCAGCCAGCATGGAAGCTTCAGGCAAGTTTGGGATGTGATCTAGGGAAGGGCACGGTCTGGTGTTGGACTTCTTGGCCATGTCATGTGACATCGGTGATAGCATGGGGGAGGGAGAGCAGGTATGAGCAGATATGATTTTAAATGAGATCAGTAGTGGGTAATGCATGTGTAAGTTATTTGGAAACTGGAAATTTCCATTTAAATTGTTAATAATTATAGGCTATTGTTATAATTATTTTCCTAGTGGGGCAGTAGAGTTCTTTTTAGGTCGAGGTATCAGCTGAAATGCTTTATTTCATTTTCTCATGAAAACACTGTTTTGAGATCACATTCCTGGTCGTTCTGCCGTGTACCAGCCACAGTGGCATGAGTGAAATGGCAACAGCAAACGTTCCCCGCTCCTTACAACCACACCTGGAGGGAGGCCGAGTGGGGACCAGCATGGTTTCCCAGGGTTCCCGGCGTCACGTCCTGCGGACTGCCTGGAGCTTGGGGTGTCTGACATCATTCTCAATTTGGCCGTTTTCAGCGTTCTCCCGGGAAAGTACTTGGAGGAGATTGCCACGCAGATGCGCATGCACAGTATCAACGCGCTGCTGATCATCGGGGGATTTGAGGTGCGTCACTTACTGTTCCTCTCTTAACCCGCCTGTCAGTCTCGCAGGTGTGAGCCGCGCCCTGTGTTGGCTAAACATTAAGCTACGTGTTCGCTATGGGCCACAACCTGAGATGACAGGGTCCCAGACCCAGCTGCCACTGCAGGATTGTAGAATGGAAGAATAGCAGGTGGTAAGGCGTAGCCTAGAAGTGATCCAGTTCCAATATAGCAACTTAACCGAGAAGCAAAAGCTCGACCCCTGAACTGGGACTCATCTATTCAGTGAGCTCTTGATGAATTTCAGGTCTCTGGAAGTAATTCTGTCTCTTGAATTCAGAGTCCAGTGGCTACTGAGAAAGTAAGGTAGTTATACCCAGAATTTTGCTTAAAATCACATATTAGACTGTAGACACTATTTGTTTTTCTGTTCATTGAAGATTAGTCCCATGGTAACCTTTCTGCTTACTTTCAGAAAAAGTAAGAGCCCGCCGGTCGTGGTGGCTCACGCCCATAATCCCAACACTTTGGGAGGCCGAGGCAGGCAGATCACTTGAGGCCAGGAGACCAGCCTGGCCAACTTGGAGAAAGCCCGTCTCTACTAAAAGTAGAAAAATTAGCCAGGCGAGGTGGCAGGCAGCTGCAATACCAGCTACTGGGGAGGCTGAGGCAGGATAATCGATTGAACCCAGGGGGCAGAGATTGCAGTGAGCTGAGATGGCGCCATTGCACTCCAGCCTGGGTGATGGCAAGACTCAGTCTCAAAAAAAAAAAAAAACCTCGGAAAGCAGACTCTGCCCCATGCGTTAGTCTTCTAACTGATCGTGTCCTGCTTCCTCTGTGCCTAGAGCCTGCTGATCCTCGTGTGTGGTCTTCACGCGACTTTGTGTTGTTCTTGTAGTGGCTTCGTACCACCCCAGTGTGCTCCCTGTGTGCCGTGGTGGAGGTGGCTCTCCCAGCAAGACCCCGCCTCCCCCGCGTCCCTCTCGCCCCACAATTCCCACACTTGTCTGACAGGCCTACCTGGGACTCCTGGAGCTGTCAGCCGCCCGGGAGAAGCATGAGGAATTCTGTGTCCCCATGGTCATGGTTCCCGCCACTGTGTCCAACAATGTGCCCGGTTCCGATTTCAGCATCGGAGCAGACACAGCTCTGAATACCATCACCGACGTAAGTCTGTGCAAGCACCTCGAGGCGGTCGCCGGCTGATGCTAACCCCAGGGCCCCAGCCCTTTTTATCTACCAGTGTGCTAGAAATGACCTTTTACAAATACTCTGAATGACGGGTGTGGTGGCTTTACACCCGTAATCCCAGCACTTTGGGAGGCTGAGGCAGGTGGATCATGAGGTCAGGAGTTTGAGACCAGCCTGACCAACAAGGTGAAACCCTGTTTCTACTAAAAATACAAAAAAAAAAAAATTAGCTGGGCATGGTGGCTTGAGCCTGTAGTTCCAGCTACTCAGGAAGCTGAGGCAGGGGAATCACTTGAATCTGGGAGGCAGAGGTCACAGTGAGCCGAGATCATGCCACTGCATTCCAGCCTGACAACAGAGCAAGACTTCGTCTCAAAAAAACACATACAAATAACCTGAATGAGAGCTTCTCATTCATTTTTCCCGCCTAGAAAAGGATCTTTTCAGACTGAAAATTTTCGATCTCATTCCCAAAAGTTTTACCACCTCTTCTTCTGTGTGGCCACCAGGGGAACAGCGTGGCCAAGACTCAGGGAGTGCCCGTTAGCACCTGCAGCCTGAGGAGTACTGGGCGCTGTCTCTGGTGATGGCATCACATTAAAACTTGCTCTGTGTTTTGTGCTTTTCTGTGCTGGGCCTAAATTTCCTTTGTGCTTCCAATACCGGCTGTGATAAACCCCGGCCTTGATGCTGAAGGTAGAAATTGAACTGAATATTTTATAACTTTATTCATTGTCCTGAATGCATGGTTGCATTTTATCTCTTTGATCTTGGCTGTTGACCTCACTTTCCCCTTTATAAATTGGGGATGTTAAATTACATCTTTTTTTCTTTTTCCAAGAGACAATAATAAAACAAATATATAATTTTTTTTTTTTAAGACACAGGGTCTTACGCTGTCACCCAGGCTTGAGTGCAGTGGTGTGATCTCAGCTCACTGCACCCTCAACCTCCTGGGCTCAGCTGATCCTCCTACCTCAGTCTTCCAAGTACCTGGGACCACAGGTTCGTGCCAGGCTAAAAGAAATATACTCCCTATTACCATGTTCATGAGTCACACTTGGTAATTCATGTGAGAGTTTGAAGATCTATATCTAACAAAGAAAACATTTCATTTTTAAAAAATTTGATGTCTAAAATTTTTCAGCATGTCTCAAGTTTTTTCTTGCGAGACTTGGGTTTGCATGAATATTTTTCTAAGTTTTTTGTTTTCCTTTTTCTGAACCCTTTGGCATGAAACTTATTTCTAGCACTGGTAAATAAAAAACCAAGCTTTTAAAGTACACCTCACATGGTAAGTGATGCTTAGCACTTGTTTCCTGCTTTTCTGAGCATCTTTAACTCTCCTTACGAAAGAAAGTTGCCCAGGGCTTCCTGTGTTCACTGGCTTTGGGGGCCACTTTCACCCTCTTTTTTTGCAGTCACTAACCTTTGACCTAGACATGGCTTCTGCTCTCCTGGTGATGGGTGGCACGGTTTGCTGCTGCCGGGCCAGCCCGGCTGCGGGCTGACCTCCCACTGTGAATGTGGATTCCATCATTGCTTCTGCTGCTTTTTTAACGCCTTAGCTAGATTTTTGGGTCTGTGAAAGTTGAGTGTGTAATGGGAGAGATGGAAGCACCCTTTTCCCCTAATTGTTACCTAATTGGAACTTGCCCAAAGAGGATGGGTGGAGAATTTGAGAGCTGTCACTGCATTTAGTGGGCAGGTCTGAAGATGGAGGACAAGGCTGGTGTTGACCTCCCTGTGACTTTGTATTTCCAAGTTTATTTCCACACAAAGCATAGATCCTTGTGGTATGTGATGGGTACTTTCAGGCATGAAGAAAACAATCTCTCTCTTTAATTCCAGAGTCCTCTGCAGTAAATAACTTTTTTTTAAGATTATAAATATATAACAAATGGGTAGGGCCAAAATTTGAAAACTCAAGGCCGGGAGTGGTGGCTCAAGCCTGTAATCCCAGCACTTTGGGAGGCCGAGGCGGGTGGATCACGAGGTCATGAGATCAAGACCATCCTGGTCAAAATGGTGAAACTCCGTCTCTACCAAAGATACAAATAATTAGCTGGGCATGGTGGCGCGTGCCTGTAATCCCAGCTACTTGGGAGGCTGAGGCAGGAGAATTGCCTGAACCCAGGAGGCAGAGGTTGCGGTGAGCCGAGATGGCGCCATTGCACTCCAGCCTGGGCAACAAGAGCGAAACTCCGTCTCAAAAAAGAAAAAAAAGAAAACTCAAGTACCTGGGGCAAAAACACCCCAGAAAGGATGGGTCCCATCCACTCTTACTTTTCTTAGAGGGATTGTGGGATTGATTTATTATTCAGTTTTTTTTTAATTCAGTTTTTCATTCAGGTTTCTCAAAGTTGGTTAAACAATTTTTTTTTTTTTTTTTTTTTTGGAGACGGGGGCTTACTCTGTTTCCCAGGCTGGAGTTTATTGGCACAGTCATGATTCACTGCAGCCTCCACTTCCCAGGCTTAAGTGATCCTCCCACCTCAGCCTCCTGAGTGGCTGGGACTAAAGGTGTGTGCCACCATGCCCAGCTAGTCTTTTGTATTCATATAGAGACAGTCTCCCTGTGTTGCCAGGCTGGTCTCAGACTCTGGTTCAAGCAGTCCTCCTGTCTTGGCCTCTCAAAGCACTGGGGGTTCGGGGACGAGCTACCGCGCTGGGCCTTGAGTTAACTGATTACAGTGTCTGAGAAAGAACCCGAGCCTGTGGTTAGTTGAGCCTCCTGTCCACTAGGTGCGGCCACCTTGGTAAGTGCATGTATGCGTCCCCGGTCCGGTCTGATGCTCAGCTCTGCGAGCGAGGCTGTTTTGGGGGTGCTGTGGTTCTAATCTCGTGATGGGCACGTGACGCCAGCTGGCTGAGGTCACCTTGGCAAACGCTGCAGCTGCTCGGGAGCTGGGGCAGGGGAGAGAAAGCCACCGAGGGTCCCTCTGTGGACCCCAAAGGGAGGGGAGCGAAGATAAGAACACAGCAGCTGTTTTCTCCAGAGCCCTGTTTACTGATGGCCAAATGGGGTGGATCCTGAGAAGGCTTGGATTTGGGTCTGAACTGGGCTCTTGGCCATAGAAGAAGAGGGGCTGGTGGCATCCTCAGGAAGCGAGGGCATGAGGCCACTCGACCTGGGTCACTGTCCTGAAGCCGTCAAAGGCTGAGGATGCCTGGGAGTTGAGCATCTGTTCCCTGTCCAGCCACACCCTCTGTTACCGGTGACTCACTGTGGCCCTGGGCAGCATTTTGGTTTGAGCTCCATAGATGACTCCAGTATCGGATGGCTCGTTTTGTTCACAAAATTTGGGGATTCTCAACGGGGGTGATTTTGCCCCAGGGGATGTTCACCAAGTCCAGGGCTGCTTCTGGTTAGAACCAGGAGAAGGGAGGCCCTTAGCATCTGGGGCTGGAGCCCAGGGACGCTGCGGAACCTCCCTCCGAGCACAGGGGTATGGGCTCCATAATGGGAGTCCAGCTTGGGACGTCTCTGTGTTGCGCTTCAGAAGCCCTGGGCGGGTCTGTGTGGTGAAGCTGTCATCTCCTTTGGCCATGTGCGTCCTGTCCTCATCCTCACTCATGATTTCCTTCTTGCCAGCATCGATGCTTGACTTACAGACACTGCCCTCGGAATATTTGCGGTGCTGGTGACTCTTCTAGGCAGAACAGAATTAACAAAATTCTTTGGAGCAAGATTCTCATTCTCAGGATATGGCTGCAGGGGTTTCGCGTTACCTGTCCCATAAGCTTGATCATGTCCCGTCAGAAAAGCAGTGAGCTGGGTGCCACGCCGCCGTCAGGTGCCACGAGCATGGCAGTGACCACAGCCCTGTGACTGATTCCTTATAACGGTGGCCGCCCCACGGACCCAGGGTCCCGGCTGTGCTTGGTCTGCAGAGAGTCATGTTTCCTGGGCAGGGTTTCCCCCATCTTGAAGTTTCCCTCTCCTTTTTCGGAGACTGAAGGAAGGAAAAGAGGAGCAAAGGGAAGAGAGGAGAGAGGGTTTGCAGCAACACGGCCATCCCTGCAGATTCCAACAAGGAGTTAAGGCGCTGGTACCCCCACCTGCCCTCCTGCATGCCTACGCCCCTCCTGCTTCCAGCAAGGGCTTCTCTGAGAAGCAGCCAGTTCCCCACAGCTGGTCTTGGTCAGTGCTGAGCTAGGGTGTTCCACAGTAAGTGAGCAACATCGCCAGTCTGAAAAGCATAAGGAGACCCCCAAATGGTGGTGCTGATGGGGCCATATTCTGCGCACCAGGCCAGTGAATGTCCCCCAGTGTGTGTTTCTGGCTGGGAAGCAGGCTGGCATTTGGAGTGAAGTCCTGCAAAAACTGGCCTGGCCAGAGTCTGCAAAGCAGACCCTGTACAGAGAGCAGCCCGGGGGCTGGGCACGTGCTGGGCCTGGTGGACGTCAAGGCCGTGCCATGGGACACAGGGGACCCTGCTCCCAGCTCACCTCCTTGTCACCCAGCACTGACCCACCCGCCCTGCCTGCCCTCCCACCCACTGCGTGGTGAACTCACCTGCCACAGGTCTCAGCCTGCCCTCGGCTCTCACAGGCTCCAGGCCTTAGGATGCTTTGGATTGCCCGAGAGCTGCAGAGCCAGATCGCTCACTGTCCAGCCCTCCCGGGGAGGTGTGGGCCCCGCCCTTCATCCCAACAGAAGCATTTCTGCAGCAGACATGGGGATGGCCACAGCAGGAGGGACGTGGTTCTGCAGCGGACGTGGGGATGGCCACAGCAGGAGGGACGGGGTTCTGCAGCGGACGTGGGGATGGCCACAGCAGGAGGGACAGGGTTCTGCAGCGGACGTGGGGATGGCCACAGCAGGAGGGACGTGGTTCTGCAGCGGACGTGGGGATGGCCACAGCAGGAGGGACGTGGTTCTTCAGCGGACGTGGGGATGGCCACAGCAGGAGGGACGTGGTTCTGCAGCAGATGTGGGGATGGCCACAGCAGGAGGGACACGGCCAAGGCCATCGGTAGTTGGCTTTGCCACCAAGTGGATGAGAATACCAGGTTGCTGTGTGGGGGCGCCTGGAGGTGGGAACAGTGGGCTCGAGGACCCATCTGGCTGTTCCCATGGTTAACACTGAAGTGGAGTCGGAAAAACCCGTGGCACGGGCTGGAGAACCGCTCCCCTTTCCGACGTCAGAGCCCATTTCTCAGCAGTACCCCAGACAGGGACTAGGGTTCTCGCTCACCTGTGCGGCTTTGTGGGCTCTGTGTGTGGCTGGCCCAGGGCAGGAAATGGCTGCTCCCCTGCAGAGAGCAGAGACGCGGGTGTAGGGCCAAGCTCGGACCAGCGGTAATCAGCTGCATGCCTCCTTCCCTGTCTGTGTGAGGGCCCACCTCTGCACGTCCAAGGTGGTCACTTGGTGTGGTCCTTACAGCCATGGGCCCATCCCGCTGACCCTCGCTCACCTAGCCATAGGACTGGCTTTGCATTTAAACGTCCCGACTGCCCTGGCCTCCCTCACCTACACTGAGATGCCGAGAGCTGGGCTGTCGTGCCTGGCACCCACTCTACTGCCTGCCTGGCACCCACCCCACTGTGCTGCCTGCAGCCCCTCCTTGCATGAGGACATGGGCTGTGCCCAGGTGGCCCCATGTCACAGAGGCCTGTCCTGCTCCTGTACGGCCTCCAGAGCTCCCCTTGGCCCCTTGACCTGCATGAACCGGCCTCCATGGCAACTTGGCCCCGTCCTGTCCCTTTCTGGACCTCAGCACAGGCCCTGGGGCTGGCAGGAAAGTGCCCAGCACCTGCCCCCCGCTGCCCCGCTAACAACCGCTTGGTCCTGCTGCTTCAGGCTTACAAGAGCGTGTGTGACATGGCTGAGGCGCGAAGCCGCCACCAGGAGCTTTGCATTCCTCTGTGTTTGGTGCCAGCCACCATTAGCAACAATGTCCCGGGCACAGAAATCAGCCTGGGCTCCGACACAGGCCTGAACGCCCTCGTTCAGGTAAGAGCACCCTGTTCCTCCCGCTGCTCAGTTACGCTAACAAGGCGTTTCTTCTGCACCAAGAATGAGCCAGATTTATTATTACTCTGTTTCCCCCGTTAGTTTGACTTATGTGACACTGGCCACAACAGGGTAAATTTTTTAGCTTCCATCTCTTAGGGAGAGCTTGTCTTTATTGATTAAAGTGAGATGACAGAATCCGGTCCTTGGGATGGTGTTTCTATGCCACCTAGGCTAGGGGAGCCTCGGGGGCCGTTTCTCGGGCACTGCCTCTCATGCCCAAGCTGAGCAGCAAGGCTTGCAGGGCCGGGCATGGTGGGAGCGTGCAGGAAGGCTCGTGGGTGCCTGGTAAGTCCGAGCTCCAGGGCAGAGCTGTGCCCACTGGGGGCCACCGCCTGGAAAGGCAGCCTTCCTGGTGAGACGAGAGGCTATTTAGAAGCTGAAATCGCATCTCTTCTCTACTTTTTTGCTAAGATCAAATGTGAGAGCTGAAATCACACCCTCCTCCCACCCCCCGGACAGGCGGTTTCACCAATGTGTGCTTTGGGAGGGGTGGTGCTGACAGCTGCATAGTGGCACCGCGCTGACCCACTCTGTGGCTGGACATGAGGACCTGTGGTAGTTCACGGGCCTTTGCTGCAGAGAGGATCCTCCCTCAGCTGCCAACAGGACAGTGCCCACGCATGTGGGGGTCACGTCAGTGACTCAGCTGCCCGGTGCCTCCCGGACAGCAGCCAGTGCCGGGGTTTAGAGCAAAAACTCCCAGCCCTGTGGGAGACTCCTTTGTTCAGCGTGGCACAGAACCTCGGAAAACAGCAGTTCTGTTCTGGGTTCTTCTTTCGCAGCTGAGTTCCTGTGCAGGGAAGGGAGTGGAGAGGCCATGAGGTTGGCTGCAGCCTCCGGTGCCTCTGAGCCTCAGCGTCTCACTGCAGCTGAGGGGCGTGTCTTGGCCATCTGCCTCGTGCTGTCATGGCCTTGCAGAGGTTGGCCCAGTTCATTCCCAGGACTTCCTTGGGTTCCACAGGACCCTGTGGAGAGAATGTTGTTAGGATCAGGGCACTGCTGGCTTTGCTCTCCTTTAGCACCTTGTAGACGTCCACGCATGCCTCCACCCTCGCGCCCCCACGTGACGTGGTACTACCTGAGCCAGCAGCTGCACTTTGCTGTGGGTTCCTTTCTGTGGCAGAAACGGGCCCTCCACTCCCTGCCCCATCTGGCCACTGACCAGCAGCGGCTCAGCTGCATGAGGGACACCCTCATAGGAAAACTGGCTCCCTGCAGATTCACAGAGCAAGGCGGTCTGCACGGGGAGGGCAGTGGCTTTTTTCTACCTTAAGGCTGTAGCAGAGACCACCTTATCTTTTACCAACAATTTCTATTTCTTGACACCGTGGAGCAAAGTGCTGGTGAGGTTTGAAGTGTAGCCTGGGGCCCTCCCTCCCTCCCGTGGGAATCTCCTAGAGGATGGCCCGTGTGCCCTTGCAGGGGGTGGTATCTGCCTGGCATATGCATCGTGCAGTGAGGATGGCTGGGGCATGGGCTCTGCCCGACGGGTCCCACTCACAGCTGCTGTCCAGGTGCTAGGCCCGGTACACAGCCCTCTGCCATCCTTCCTCCCACCTTGAGGCTGGGGAGGCACCTCCGGGAGACACTGAAGGCAGGCAGGACCATGCTAGGGCTCAGCCTTCTCTCGTCAGTGCTACTTTAAATAATTGCCTGGGGCAAGGCTGGAGGGACTTGCTATTTTTAGAAGCTAATTCTGGCTTCAGATACCATCTAGGTAATGAGAGTTCAGGAAAGGTGTATATAAGCTCCAGCAAAGGCTGCCTCTCCCACCCCAGCTGTGAGGAGTGCAGGGTCAGGGGCGTGGCCCAGGTGGCAGGGCTGTGCTGCTCAACACCCTGGTCTGTAGGCTGACGGGACCAGAACTCATGCGCTAGGGCACAAATCAGCCTCATGGGAGAGCTGCTTTGTCTGCAGAATTCTTTTGCCATTAAGTGGTATGTCGTTCTTTGAATTCCCCACCTCAGGGTGGGCTGCAGGGGAAGACTGATTCAGTTGGAAAAATAACCCTTGAGGGCCAGGCACAGTGGCTCACTCCTGTAATCCCACCATTTTGGGAGGCCGAGGTGGGCAGATCACGAGCTCAGGAGTTCAAGACCAGCCTGATCATGGTGAAACCCCGTCTCTACTAAAAATACAAAAATTAGCCAGGCATAGTGGTACATGCCTGTAATCCTAGCTACTTGGGAGGCTGAGGCAGTAGAATCGCTTGAACGCCAGGAGGCAGAGGTTGCAGTGAGGAGATTGTGCCACTCCACTCCACTCCAGCCTGGCGACAGAGCAAGACTCAGTCTCAAAAAAAGAAAAAAATGACCCATGAGGATTTGTGCCTGTGGGGTCCTGACGTCCCACCCACGCCGTCCTTCCCATGCCCAGCATGCTCTAAAACAAAGGCCATTGCGATGGGTTTTAAGTCAAGTCTGAGAGCCTTATGGCGTCTTAAGTCTTAGATCACAGTGACCCAGTGCAGGTGGAACAGAATTCAGCACTGGCCATGCAGGACGGCAGCTGTGGGCTCTGTGGAGCCTTGATGGGTTTCTGTCCTCTGTCCCATCTAAGCACAGAGAAGAGAATTCTTCCCTTTGCCTGTTTCTCTTCCCATCTCAGCTTCTACACACTGCAAAGCTGCCCGCCAACCACAGCCCATGTTCGATTTTGAATATACCAACCAATTATTTTGAGAGGAAATGAAGCTGCCAAAGAAACTGGGAGCACAGATAGAATGATTTAATCAAGCCTGTACTTACTAATGAAAGAGCACTTTCGCGTTTCATCTGAAGCACTCAAGTGGAAATTTCCCAATGGATGCTACACTTCGGTGCAGATGCGCATGTGGCTCCTAGTCTGAAGCCCCCAGCCGCCTCTTCATGCTCTTACTCTTGGCTGAGTACCATAGAGCAGGCTACGGAGTCCTGCACGATCAGCCCTTGGCCGGGATGGCTGGCAGGGGAATACTGCACTTGTCATTCAGCGACAAACATTACTTGAGCGCCTGCTGTCGGGGTGCGGCCGGGTGCTGCTGCTGCTGGTGCAGCGGTATAAGCCCAGCCCACAGTTCCTGCCCTCACGGAATTTGCAGCTGAGTGAGGAAAAGCCTCCCAAGTCAAGTAACCACATAGACAGCTGCGGGGAGAGACACCCGGATGATGGAGAGAGGACATGGGGTGTCCCGAGAGCCCCTGAGAGAGGGAACTTTGGGTCCTAGAATCCAGGTGGAGTTTTCCTGTGGAAATGACGTCTCCCTGGGTCAGAGCTGAGGAAGGTGCCTGTGTGTGTCCTGTGGCCGCTGTGACACCACACACCTGGGACTGGAAACCATACTCTCCCACAGCTCTGGAGGCAGGAGCCATGGGCTGAGGCCAGAGGGTTTGCTCCAGGAGAGTCCCTTGTAGCCTGTTGGGGTGCCCAGAGCTGCAGGCCTGCATTCCTTGTTCCCCGGCGCCGCCACCTCCCATGTGGGTGTGCAGCGTCCCGCTCAGGGCTCTGGGGCCTTCTGCCTCTGTGTCTCCATCGAGGGCCCACCTGGGTAGTACTCGGGAGTCCCCTTTCTCACTGCATAGGGGAACATCCACAGGTTCCAGGGATTAGGACCCAGATTCCTTTGGGGGCTGCTGTCCCCCCACCACTGTATGGGAATGTGACACACAGTGGCCAGCACATGCAAAGGCCCTAGGAGGACCGGGTGCCAGAGGCAAGAGGCAGAAAGGCTTCACGTGTTCTTGAAGTGAGCAAAGGATTTTGCACAAAGCCAGAACGGGATCAGATTTGTGTTTATAGTTGGGTCTCAGTTCTGTGTGAACAGATTGGAGGGTCCCCCACCGAGGTGGGAGCCGAGGCCCAGGCAGAGGCTTTGCCATTCCAGGAGCAGGCGCTGCAGGTCGGGCTGGCGTGTGGGTGGGGAGGCGGCCAGTGCATTTCTCTGCTGTTTTTCTCCCCACTGAGCTTGGGTCCTCATGGAGGGCAGATGGCAGACATCTAACTCTGCGACCCGATGCCTGTGCATCTGGAAAACCTCCCCAAGCACCTGGGTCTAAGAACCACATCTGCCCTTGAGTAGAGTTTCCATAAACATAACATTCATGGATGGATGGAAGATGGACACCACTTTAACATCACGGGGAGCTTTTCTAATACAGTAGCACAGCAGTTCCCAGGGACAGGCTGGAGAGGTGACACTCACTCCCCCACCATCTCAGTTCTCACCTAACGGTGTCTGTGTCCAGTGAAAGCTGCTTCAGCAGGGACGGTCACAGAGCAACGTGGAGTGAGCTGGCTTGTGGGGTTGTCTTTTCCTTCCCCTTATACAGGGCCTGGGAGAAGGGAGCGGCAGCTGGCCAGGCCCCTGCCATGGGTCATCAGGGTGCCTGTGTTTACCAGCCCCTGAAGAAATGAAGGCCAGCTGTATGTTCTGCCCAACCATTTGGTTACGGAAGTCATTGCAAAGGAGCATCTCTGGCAGTCAAGATAAAAAGTTTCTACTGTATTTTGTGAGACTGTATCTGTGGTCATTTTTAAAAGGGGGGAAAAGATAACATCCAATTCTGATTACAACTGCCCATCAGTTTTTCTTGTAAATTTTTAGACCTCACAGAACTTTACAGTTTATTTTTCTTGGTCAACGCGTTAAAACCATTCTTGGATTTCAAGTGGAAAAAAAAAAGGTGGCTGCGAAGGTGGGCAGGAGCACTGGAGCACATTCACACCCACTCTGAGGGCACAACCTGGCCGCGGCACACCCTTCACCTCTGCAATGCCAGGACTGCACGCTCAGGCGCGGTGGGGGGCCCTGGGGTGGTGGGCCCACCCGGCCCTGGACTGGGGTGACTCCTCTCTTCTCTGACCAGACATGCGACCGCATCAAGCAGTCAGCCAGCGGGACCAAGCGGCGCGTCTTCATCATCGAGACCATGGGGGGCTACTGCGGCTACCTGGCCAACATGGGAGGGCTGGCGGCTGGAGCCGACGCCGCGTACATTTTCGAGGAGCCCTTCGACATCAGGGACCTACAGGTATGTGATGGGGCTGGCCTGGGGGCCATACCCGGGGGACCCACTCAGTGCTGCTGAGTCATGTTTAGGATGGTCTGCTTTTTGAGGGGCATGGAGATGGAGGCGGCATAAAACGCGCCATGCCTGATGCACTCCGCAGCGCCCAGGTGCCTCGACCGAGTGTCGGTGACGGCAGAGGCACCTGGTTGAGGACACCTTCTACCTTTTTTTGTGAAAGACAAACTTGTTCCTTTTGTCTACAAATAAGTGATATATCCTGTTATGTTCTGTCACTGTGTCACAATTTGAGAGCCTCCACCAAGTCACCACCCATGTTGGCAACTGGCTCTGAAGGTTGCTGCAGCTTCTGTTAAATCCCGAGGCCTCTGACGCTGTGCCTGCGTCTAAACTGACAGTGGTGGCCATGGTTTCTTGGCATCTGTGGCTCTTTTAGGGAAGGGTGGTTCAGCCATGTGCGGCTTCCCCCACCCAGGCGTCGCCAGAGGCTACACCAAGGAAGGAGCGGTGGGTGTCTGGGGAGCCAGGAGCCTCAGCACACAGTGTGCGCCATGGATGCATAGGAAGGCCGGGCCGTGTCCGGGGAGCCAGGAGCCTCAGCACGCACAGTGCGCACCATGGATGGATGGGGAGGCCAGGCCTGGTCTCTGTCCCTGACCCCAGGCTCTGCCCCTGCTTAGACGGCACAGAGGAATCCAGGCCTGGACCCTACAATGTTCCAAGTTGCTAAACTCCGTGCAAGAGGACAGGCCTTGGCAGATGAGATGCAACTTCAACAACCGTCTTTTGAAAAATTAGGTTACCTGTTTCTAAGCCAAACAGATCAAGTAAAAAGGGCCTTGGTGTTGTAACTAATTACGTGACATATGAATCACAAACCTCTCCCCCATGTGAAATGAAGTCTTTGTGGTCATTCACTGCATCATGTTTCAACAGTGGGTCCCATAAGATTATAATGGAGCTGCCCCAGGCAGGTACGGTTTTTAATCTTCTATAAAAAGCTATTTTTAACTGCATTTCCACGCCTAGACATGTTTAGATAAACAAATCCTAGCCATTGTGTTACAGCTGCCTGCAGTATTCAGCAGTCCCAGACGTTTAGGTTTGCAGCCAGGAACAACAGCACCATAATCCCGGTGTGCAGCAGGCTCTGCTCCTGGGTGTTTGCACAGGGATTAAGTCACCTAGCAATGCACTTCTCAGGAAACATCCCTGTTACGTGACACATGACTATTTCAAAAATCTATCCAAAGATCATGCCTCACCCGCACTTAGCATGGCAGATGCTTAAGTAATTGACTTTTTTTTTTGAGATGGAGTCTTGCTCTGTCGCCAGGCTAGAGTGCAGGGCACAATCTCAGCTCAGTGCAACCTCCGCTCCCTGGTTCAAGTACTTCTCCTGCCTCAGCTTCCCAAGTAGCTGAGACTACAGGTATGCGCCACCACGCCTGGCTGATTTTTGTATTTTTAGTAGAGACGGGGTTTTAGCATGTTGGCCAGGCTGGTCACAAACTCCTGACCTCAGGTGATCCGCTCGCCTCGGCCTCCCAAAATGCTGGGATTACAGGCATGAGCCACTGGGCCTGGTGACGGATTTGATTAGATGTAAAAATCTCCATTTTCTTAGGATGAGTGATTAGAATGTTTTTACACTTTCCTGTTCTCAAGACAACCTTCCTTTTCCTTAAACAATTTGTATACGAATGTGAGCCTATAAAATTTTTCCTTGGGCCGGAACTGTTCATTAGGCTGTCATCTGAGAGTCCATAGAAAGGCCACAGGTGGACGTTTTCCTGAGAGCTCTGAGAGAACAGCATCCTTTAAAGGAGCGAGAGAGACATGAATGAGCATTAGGCAAATGCATGGAATTCTCATGTGAAAGAGGGATGCTGTTGATTCTGGAAGCCGTTTCCAACAACCGCTGTGAGGGCTGCTGGCCACACCCAGTCCTCAGCACTCATCGCTGTGGATGTGCTCTCCCTGCCTGGGGGAGGTTCCCCAAGACCTGAGCCACACGAGCCACAGCCGCCTCCGCCACACTTGGTCAGCACTTCTTGCCCTGCAGTGCCTGGCACACACTAGGTGCTTCGAAGTTTACTAACACAATACTCTTTTCCAGTCCAACGTGGAGCACCTGACGGAGAAAATGAAGACCACCATCCAGAGGGGCCTTGTGCTCAGGTGAGACCAGGGCTGACCTCACCTGCACTGCCACACCCTGGCTCCTAGATGCTAGGCTGTGACTTAGGCTCGAGGAGGGGTCATTTCTTTGCTGCTGGCGTGCACCACACACGCTGAGCGATGCACACGCTGAGCGATGCGGAACAGTCTTGGTGCATTGCCCTAAATACTTGCCTGCCTTTAGACAACTAAAGGGTGATTTTCAACATGTATTTTTGCTTTGTAGTCTTCTTCTTTTAGATAACTCACAATCACTTCCCTAATTAGCACCTGACGTTTACGAAGGAGGGAGGAAATGCAGTCAGGGAATGTGTCCCAAGACTCCAACGGGTGTACCCGCCCCCTGTATACACGAGGGTTCTTCCATCTGGTACCCAAGGTGGCCACTGCGTGACTCGGGGAGGAGGCACAGTCAGTGTGGAGACAGAGGATACAGGGACTCGGGACTCGGTGGGACAGAGCAAGACAGCACGAGATTTCATCATACTCAGAATGGCGTGCAGCTTAAAACTTAGATATTTATTTCTGGAGTTTTTCATTTAGTATTTTTGGACTTTTCGTGGAACACTTGACTGTGGGAACTGAAACTGCAGAAAGCAAAGCCTTGGACTGGAAGGACAAGTGTTGACGTACAGTCACAGTAGGGCCAGGGGACACGGGCGGCCGGCCTCCCAGGCCATCCCCCACCAGCAGGGAGCTGCATGCCCACGGCACGCTTAACAAACGGCTCCTTCCACTCGTTGCAGAAATGAGAGCTGCAGCGAAAACTACACCACCGACTTCATTTACCAGCTCTATTCGGAAGAGGGCAAAGGGGTTTTCGACTGCAGGAAGAATGTGCTGGGCCACATGCAGCAGGTGAGCCTGAGACCCCGGTGAGGGGCCTGCAAAGCCACTGTCACGTCATTTTTACAAGCTTCATGTCTTAGTTTAGCCGTTTTGGGGGGAAAACATGTATCTAAAAGTAAATTTTGAGATAAAGATCAGATGAACTTTCTGAGATTGAGTCTCAGTCACCCAGGCTGGAGTGCAGTGGTGCAATCTTGGCTCACTGCAGCCTCCACTTTCCAGGTTCAAGCAGTTCTCCTGCCTCAGCCTCCCAAGTAGCTGGGAGTACAGGCACTTGCCACCATGCCCAGCTAGTTCTGTATTTTTAGTAGAGATAGGGTTTCACCATGTTAGTGAGGCTGGTCTCAAATTCCTCACCTCAGGTGATTCACCTGCCTCGGTCTCCCAAAGTGTTGGGATTACAGGTGTGAGCCATCGCGCCCTGCCAATACATCCAAACTTTTAAGTCATGCCACACATCACCAGCTTTAGGATTGTTTTTGTTGTGAGGTCTGAGTCAAGGGGATTTTAATTGACAACTTTCATGTAAAGTGTGATACCCTCTTACTTGGAAATACTTATTCAAATTAAACACTTGAACACATCTAAGATTTAAAATGGATTATCAGACTTGAGTCTGATAAAAAGAAATGACAACTTCTATTTCACAGAAACCATGTTTTTAAAATAAACAGCAAAGTGTTACTGTATAACTGA
The DNA here is from genome assembly GCA_028533165.1 of Leontopithecus rosalia. NCBI lineage: Eukaryota > Metazoa > Chordata > Mammalia > Primates > Cebidae > Leontopithecus > Leontopithecus rosalia. The sequence continues at coordinate 2,563,193 of CM052669.1, forward strand.
TATTTCATGTAATTCTAAACACCAACAGGGTGGAGCACCTTCTCCATTTGATAGAAACTTTGGAACCAAAATCTCTGCCAGAGCTATGGAGTGGATCACTGCAAAGCTCAAGGAGGCCCGGGGCCGAGGTATGGGGGCCCGGGAGGGAGGCCACAGCCCACCTGGTATCTTGAGCGTTGCGCTAAGATCAGCTTGGTTGTGCAGGCTCTTTGCTTTTGCTCTGGAGATCCTGAACATTTGCCAGCAATGTCTCCTCTAGTCCTGGGGTTCGCCTCATAGTTGAAGTGGGGCTATTGTTTGGATGTTTGGTAGGACAACCTCCCTGTGAATCCATTCGTTAAAACTTCCAGTTTTCTTTGAGGAAGATTTAACTGCTCAATGAATTTTTCACGTTTACAGAACTATGCATGTTCTTTCTTGAATCAGTTTTGTAAGCTACATATTCTAAGAAATCTTCAAAAAAAAATCACATTTTGTTTTGTTTGAGACAAAGTCTTGCTCTGTTGCCCAGCCTGGAGTGCAGTAGGTGTGATCTCTGCTCACTGCAACTGCTGCCTCCTGGGTTTGAGCGATTCTCCTGCCTGGCCCACCAATACACCTGGCTAATTTTTGTATTCTTAGTAGAGATGGGGTTCCACCATGTTGGCCAGGCTGGTCTTGAATGGACCTCAGGTGATCCGCCTGCCTCGGCCTCCCAATGCTGGGATTACAGGCGTCAGCCACTGCGCCTGGCCCAGTGGTTCCAACAGGGCTTGGTCCCGCTCGTTCTTGAGAATGGCTATCTATGCCAGCATTTTTCTCTCCCCTACCTCTCAGCTTCATCAGTCATACAGGTATGTGCTTTTAATAGGGCAAGCCGTAGCTCACTTCCAGTGTCCAACTTAGGGAAACGGCAGTCTACAGAAAACAGTGATGTGAAGAGTTTCAGTTTGTCTATTTGAAGAACTGACTCTGGCTTCAATTCTTTCTAAATCAACTTCCACTTTTTTGGATTTTCTTCCTTTGCAAATTTAATCTCTGGATGTTTCTGTGTATATTCATGAGCATAACTTTATTTCCCTATTCCGCTATTCAGTGAAAAATGTGTTTACCTCCACTGGGAGAGAAAAACAAAAGCTCCTTTCCAGGAAGCCACCTCTGGGGTGGCTGAAGTACCAGTGAGGGGCAGGGAGGAAGCCGTCAGGGTGGTCCCCTCTCCCAGCCCTGCAGGAGCAGAGCTGCGCAAACCCAGCGTGGATGCTGCGGGCTGGTGTCAGCCTCACCTGGGCTTCCAGTCTACTTTCACAGTGTGGTTCTGAGGAATCTCAGTTCTCACCTTGCCCCGTGATTCTGCTCCCCCACCTGCCCAGGTGATAGGGTGTTATTACATTTTTTTTTAAAACTTTTATAGGAAAAAAATTTACCACCGATGATTCTGTTTGTGTGCTGGGAATAAGCAAAAGAAACGTCATTTTTCAACCTGTGGCAGAGCTGAAGAAGGAAACGGATTTTGAGTAAGTCGGGGTCTTACTGTCTTAGAGAACCCAACTGACGTGAGTGCAGGGCAGGGGAACGGCCGTCGCTGTCAGCAACTCAGTCAGGGGTGTGAGAAAATGGCTTTTCTGAAGCTGAGTTAAATACTAGGTCTTTAGAAAGAGGGAATAGTTTTTAGAAATATAAAAGTGGTTTCATTTGACCCTGAAATTGGCTTTATCATCCAGTTGATTCTGCTGACCCTACAACCCCTGCCTTTCTGGCGAGACCGTGCAGGGCAGGCAGAGGCGTCTCCCAGGCACCTGCAGGGCTCACTGCCGCCTCTGCTTCCCTCCCAGGCACAGGATTCCCAAAGAACAGTGGTGGCTGAAGCTGCGGCCCCTCATGAAGATCCTGGCCAAGTACAAGGCGAGCTACGATGTGTCGGACTCGGGCCAGCTGGAGCACGTGCAGCCCTGGAGCGTCTGACCTGGCCCTGCCTGCCTCTGCCTGGCCTCACCACAGACCGTCCGTTTTTGTAACACTTAAGTTATTTATCAGCACTTTACTGCAAGTATTAGTAATCCCTAATCAGTAAGCACCTGTCACTGCCCATGTGCCCCAGAGCCAGTGCGTGCTGTCTGTGGACTGTGCCTCATGCTTTCAGATGCGCGTATTAGCAGAATTAAATGTTTGCCTACAACTCCAACAGTCCTCCGTTTGTTTTTTAAATAGGAGATTAAAATCTCAGTCTTCGGGTAGCTATGGTTTTGTGGGCAAAGATGAGTAAAATATTTTTAAAGGGCTCACTGAACTATGCATAAGTCACAAAAGAACAAAGCCAGTAATTTGACACATGGCAAATACGTAACACTAAGTAAACATGGCGTTTCCATCCACAGCAGTAGGCCTCTACCCCAGGCTCCTGTCCTCTTGAAAGTAAAATAAAAAACAGGAATCTCATCTACTCACCCTCTTGACTGCAATCCTAGTTGCATACTAAAACCAGTGAGGGAGGTGGCAGTCAGAAGTCTGATAGCCAGCTGCTCCTCCGGGCCAAGCCGCAGTCCTCACTGGAACCTGGGTTGGACTCTCCTGGTGACTCTTGCCAGAGCAGACACAGCTCTCGGAGGGACAGCAGCGTTTCTGCCTCTTAGATCCAGTCTGCAATAATGACAGCTGTGTGGAGTAGATGCCAAAGACAGTGTTGGGGAAATCAGAGTCCAAGGAAGAGCTGGTGCAGAGGCTTACCTTTCCGTGTCTGTGAAGACGAGGCGAGCACCTACCCCAACCCCCTGCTCAGAATGGCTTCCATCCGGCCGCCCCGCCGCACCCTATCTGTTAGGGGGTGCTCCTGCAGGTCCTCGGTGTGGTTGCGGTCCGTAAGTCAGCACAGGCAGGTGGGACAGCCGTGTGCAGCTTTTCACTTTCCTCCTACGTTTAATAAAGGCCCTAAATGCTACTTAAAATAATGATTCAAGCACAGTAAGTCAGAGTTGCCCTTTATTTTTAGATTCCTAAATAAATATTCTAGGGTTAACCAGGCAAAGTAAGCCTTTCTGTCACAACAGAGCTAAAGTTCTAGGTGGCACATCTTGGGCGTTTCATGCATGATTATTTGAATGAATCTTCGTGGTCACTCTTAAGACAGATAAGTTTTTATCTGACTCGCCAGTCAATGGCAAAATTTTAAGAATGACATCGTATTCTTGGAAAAAGCAGTAACATTTCTGCCTTTTCCAATTCAGCTCGGAGGCTCCTTTTCTCAGTGTCTGTGTGTGTAGCACACCTGAGCTCCGTGGCTGCTCAACTGACGATCCAGGATGGGTCCTTGGCGATTTTTGCATTCTCCGGTCCAAGTATGGCCAGGCCATGTGTGCTCTTCCCCGTGCCAAGGTACCTGAGAGGAAGGCGTTGTCAGCGTGTGAAAGGGCATGCGCGGGCCTCAAATCCCAGGTGCCATCTCTCCTGCTCCCCGACTCACCTGTCACTCACAGCCAGGAGCTTGTCACGGCTGACGGCGAAGAGCTGCTCCCTATGGGCCTGCTTCATAGCATCTGAGAGGCCGGACAGGAAGTGGTCCATTCCTAGAAAACAAAGCACAGGCACCACGAAGCTGCCGCCCATGAGCTGTGGGCTGTGCACTCGGGTCCTGGAGAAGACACGGGCATCTCAGTTACTTCATGTGAACATACTTCAACCACGGGGACATGTTTAATAGACCAGAGATCACACCGCGACCTGCAGCTCCACAAGCCACACTGACCCTACCAACGCCTGCTTCTGCAGCATGGATGAAGTCAGGGCCGCATGAGGCTGGGCTGATGATGCTATGAGCAGAAGTGGCTCTACAGAGTAACGTGGCCACGCCCACGTGCCCCTTCCACGCTAATGAGCCCGGACACTGGCGTGGGTTGGCCCCACTGGGCCTCAGCTCAGTAAAACTGAAATGACTGGAAGCACTTTTCTTCCCTGGATGTCGGGAAGAGTGTTTCAAGTCGCACGTAGGGTGGTAGACATGGAATCGCATCACAAGCAAGGACAGGGATGGCAGAAGCTGGTGCGCCTGCCAGTGCACGCAGGGGACTCGGAAAACGGCAATGCCATCTGTGAGGCTGTGGGCTTAGATTCTCGCTATCACACTCATACCTTTGTCGGAAGGAGCGACAGGGGCATCTACAGTCGAGAAGACAGAAAGTTTGGCCTCGTCGATGTCTTGTTGTGTGAATTTTCCCGACTTAGCCCAGTCAACAGCCTTCCCAAAAGACTGGAGCGTCTCCATCGTATTTGGGTCCCTAGGAAACCCAGAGAAATAAACAGTCAAGCATTTTACCAGAGGACAAGTTAATCACAACCCTCTATCAACAGTTCAGCATCTCCTGTGTGAACAGCTCTATGTTACACATTACAGTCCAAACAGCCCACTGACAAATCCCTTAATTACTCTCAATGGAAATTTAAATCCGATCACATAAGGCTTTGAACACATTCTCCCTCTACTCAGACGAGGTCCGTCTGCACAACATTCTCCCCAGATTATTTAAATATACCCCTCTGACCTCGTCAGGGAGGAAAGTGGAGAGTAGAGGGTGGGGGCAGGTCAGGATGACAAGGAAATTACAGAAGATTCAAGTGGAAAAATTAAGCTAAGGTTGTCCTTTACTCTCCCTTAAGAAACACCCAGGACAGTCCAGGAATCAGCCTGAGGGGGCCAATCCAGACTTCCCTGTGTGTAAGCGTTAAGAGCCCCACCCTCCCTTCGCCCTGATTCAGAGCCGCAGAGGGGCTGTGAGCTACTTCCCCATTGTTGTTTGTTAGAAGTGTGGCTTCCAGCACAGCAGGAGGGAGAGCTCCTCAGAGTGGCAATGGCTGCCTACCTCTCTACCTGCATGTCTGCCTTCCTCATCTATATATGCATCCAGGAGCCAGGCTGGCATGCAGTGGTACATCTTGGCTCCCTGCAGCTTCAATCTCCCTGGGCTCAAGTGATCCTCCTGCCTTGGCCTCCTGTGGCTAGGACCACAGATATTTGCCACCAAGGCTGGCCAGCTTCTTATAGTGTTAGAATACACCTTCTCTTGGGCAGCAGAGCCATAGAATACCAGGAATTTATTGTTTGAGACTAACGGTGTTATGTTTATGAAAGCTAACAGAACAGCATCCACATCAGGCACCTACAACTGAAATAAGCTAAGAATGCTCTCACAGTGTATCGCAGCCCCATCATCTAGGGCCTGTTCCAATACCTCGAGGGCAGGGCTCCATCCTCAGACAGTGCTGAGTCCTATGGATACTATGTTCCCAGGGCAGAGCTCCATCCTCAGACAGTGCTGAGTCCTATGGATAGGGTTCCCAGGACAGGGCTCCATCCTCTGACAGTGCTGAATCCTATGGATACTATGTTCCCAGGGCAGGGCTCCATCCTCAGACAGTGCTGAGTCCTATGGATAGGGTTCCCAGGACACGGCTCCATCCACTGACAGTGCTGAGTCCTATGGATACTATGTTCCCAGGGCAGGGCTCCATCCTCTGACAGTGCTGAATCCTATGGATACTATGTTCCCAGGACAGGGCTCCATCCTCAGACAGTGCTGAGTCCTATGGATACTATGTTCCCAGGACAGGGCTCCATCCTCAGACAGTGCTGAGTCCTATGGATACTATGTTCCCAGGGCAGGGCTCCATCCTCAGACAGTGCTGAGTCCTATGGATACTATGTTCCCAGGACAGGGCTCCATCCTCAGACAGTGAGGAGTCCTATAGATACTATGTTCCCAGGGCAGGGCTCCACCCACTGACAGTGCTGAGTCCTATGGAGACTATGTTCCCAGGGCAGAGCTGCATCCTCCTCAGACAGTGCTCAGTCCTATGGATATTATGATTTTTTCTTCTGTATCTTTGTTAAAATTTACAAATTAAGTGCAGCAAGGTATTAAGAAAATTCAACAATTATAATGTAATAAAAGGTATGGTGATGAGCTACTATAAACTGAAACAAGGGTTTTTTTAACATAAGCTCTTACCCGACAGTGTATCTGACCTATAGGGCTACTGATGACCCACAGGCAGGTAGTGCAGACAGTGTGAGATTCCATCCCACTGCTCTGAAGAATGGTGTGCCATTTAAACCTGAGGGAGTATTTATGTCTGGGATTTTCCATTTAATGTGTCCACACTGAGGGTAGCTGTGGGCACGAAACTGTGGAAAGCAAAACCATGGACAGAGGCACTACCATGTTCTGCTTAAATATGCTGGTTACACAGGGTTACTCAAGGAGAATGCTTCCTGTTTAGGCTGCTGGCCCTAATCCTTGTACCAGAAGGACATTGCTGCGTGTGGCTAAGTGCTCAACAAGCGAAAGGAAACAAACAGAAGAACTTTTCTTTTTCTAAAGTTCACTGCAGTAGAAGAAAATGACAGATAATCCCAAGAAGGAGACTACAGGTAAACCGATGTGTGCATCCAGATGTGTGGAACAGAGAAACCTCACCTGTACGAGTAAAAGGTGAAAATCCCATTGTGGCTGAGTTTTGCGCCTCCAGCATAAGCACCGCCTTTTTCTCGAATTTCCGTATGCAGGAACTTAGCCGTCATCAAACATGCAAGGATTTTAAGACTGAAATGAATGATTAGAAAATGTAAGTTAAAAACATGTCTGATAAAAAAGCATATGCAGTGAAGTAATTATTGGAATAAGTGAAAATGAAAATAAACTCCATCTGTAAAGTAATGCTATATAAATTATGGTCCCATATTTTGGTCTTGTTTTTTACAAGATGGGGTCTCGCTGTCTCCAGGCTGGAGTGCACTGGTGCAGTCACAGCTCACTGCAGCCTTGAACTCCTGGGCTCAAGGGATCCGCCCTCCCCAGCCTCCTGAGTAGCTGGGACTACAAGTGCATGCCACCAAGCCTGGCTATTTTTACATTTTTGTAGAGTCAGGGTCTAGCTTTGTTGCCCAGGCTGGTCTCAAACTCCCGGCTTCAAGCAATCTTTCTGCCTTGAAACTGCTGGGATTACAGGCATGCGATTTGCTTTTTTTCTTTTTAATTATCAAAACTAAAAACCACAAGGAAGCACAATTTTTAAAGAGTTGGCTTAGATTACAGGGTTGAAGTGAGAGGTGGTGGGGAGGGAATCAACACTTCCAGCATCACACTGCTTCACTTGTTCCAATGTATATGTGGCATTTTAAAATCTGATCAAGTAGAAAGAGGTTATTTCTACTGTAAAGGCAAATGTGCAAATGAACATTTATTTGAATGTCTCACATTAGAATACAGAAAAAAAGGAAAGTCAAGTCAGAGTTTTGTAGGAATCCCTTAAGAAAACACACACTCTCCGCTAAGGCACATTTCCAGGAATGAGGCTGATGTCCTCTGCCTTCCATTGTGAATGGTAACATCACATTCCTGATGACTGCAGAATGCATCCACCTTCGACAGAAGGCAGAGCCCTGTCTGCCACTGCAGGGCAGTCAATGATGGTAGCGTATGCAGTAGACATAGGCTCCTCAAAGATGCCCATGGCAAGATCAGCCCCAGGTCCCTGCTTCCACAGACATGCCTTTTCCCAAAGCAGATGAAGGGGGTCAAATAGGCCAGGTGGGAAATGGAGGAAGGAGTGGGCATGTTCCCAGCCGCTGTGGTAGGAGAAGTCACGACCATCTAGTGTGGGTCCACCAGGTGAAACCCAGCGCCACTTGGGTGGCTGGGGCACCATCAGCTGAGAACAGCGAGGCTGGAGCCAGACCCTGGGGGAGGCAGCCTCCTCAAGCACCAACAGGGACTGGCGTTTCATCCGTCCATGTTACTCTTGAGAAATTTCAGTTACTTGTATATTACATTAAAAACACATGCTCACTGTTCAAAGATTACAAAATACCAGAAACCAGGAAGAAAACATCTATTAGCCTCTTCACAGTTTCCGTGCTTTCGGTCTACATCTTCCTATTGGAGGGTGGGAACAGGTATCACTATTCTGCCAGCACAGCAGACAGACATTTACCTTCTGCAAATATGGAAATAAACGGACAAGACAGCTGAGCCACTACCATCTTTTCCACAGATCTGAGAGCTCTTCTCTTTCTGGGCCCCCATTGCAGCCCCACGTTTCTTCCCACCTGGCTCCTCCGCCCCTCCTGTGACACACATGTACCCTGGAGGCCCGGCTCCTTCTCCAGTCAGGACAGGCTGCACGGGGCTAGCCTGCCTCCCTCTACCAGGCTCCCTCTTTGGTTTAGTCCCTCATGGGGGTAGCTTCCTGGGACGAGGACACAGGAGGTGAATTTCCGGGATATAAGATGCTTGCACATATCTGTGTCACACTAACACACCCAACGGATGGGTCCCCAAAGGTGCACCTCTGTGAGTCTGTCTTCCCGGTCTAGTCAGTTTCCCCAGATGGGATAAACACAGACACAGGGTAGCCACAGTTCAGAAGGGCCTGGAGGGGCCAGTCTGTGGGGTACAAACTCCCTCACCCCATGCTACTTTGAGAGCAGGCCTGACCCTGACACTCAGCTGTGGCTTCAGCCCTTCAACTAAGGGCCTCCTTCCCTGGGCTTCTGACTTGGTGGGGAGATGCGGGAGGTGAACTCTTAGAACCACTGTGAGCTGGCCTCCAGCCCTGCCAGCTGCAGGACTCTGTAGCACCCCTGGTCTCTCCCCACTGCCCTGTCCCTCCGTGGCCCGGGTCAGGCACCCCCACCCACCCACAGTCATGATCATGAGGTTGTCCGGCAACCCCCACGGTTGCTTCCCACTCTTTCCTTTGTGGCTTCCTGTCTTAATCTGCCTTTGCTCTGGTTCCATGCATCTGTCCTCATGAAGCCTTAATTTGCCAAGTGTATCAGAAATCTCAGACTGAATTCATTCAGTTTTTACCTAGAGATGAGGTGAGTACATGGGGCATTTTGAAAGGAGTCTGTGTTTAGGGTCTTAGATACCTGTTTTGTTTATAGGGGTCCTCAATAATAGAAACTGTTTATAAAAGTGACTGGCTCTAAAGCTGGGCCTTTGTTCATAAAGACTTTGCTGTTTAAGGAGGAGCACTCAGGGACACGCAGCCCCCGGCCCAACACTCGCATTCGGTGTGGACTTCCCACTAAAACCCTGCGAACTCCAACGGGCTTCACAAGCTGCTTCCATAAGGCTCAGGCCTGGGAGGTCCCAACCTTCACCCTCCTACCTGGCATGATCTGGGTCCGTGTAGGGGACAGTGCGGATGCATTCGCCCACGTAGTTCACTGGGAAGGGCATCAGGAAGTGGGTCTTCATCTGCCAGGGCTTGAAGGTGGGTTCCTGAGGGACAAGGTGTAGTCAGAGGCTGTGCTGCCAGGCACTGCCCACGGCACTGGGACACAAGAGCAAGACACTGCAGTTACGTCACTTCACACAATTTCTCACTGTAAAACATCAAGTCCTCCAATTCTGACATGATGCTCTCAAGTATACTTTAGAATTAAAAACATTTCACTCCACACCGTTTCTATCACAGCTGATGCCCTGGGAATGTGTTAAATCACTCTACTCCACGAGGAACCGAACCAAACTGTATCAGCACCACGCTGAGTGAGGGGAAAAGATCTGTCAGGCTGCTCCACTGGTGTAGACTCAGCTCAGGAGCTACGTTCAAAGGAGGGTGAACTGCCTGGGAGACCACCCAGAGCAGTAGCCCTCACCTCCTCAGCACAGGGAGGACGCACCCCCACCAGGGCCCTCACCTCCTTGACACAGGAGGACGCACCCCCACCGGGGCCCTCACCTTCTTGGCACAGGAGGATGCACCCCCACCGGGGCCCTCACCTTCTTGGCAGGAGGATGCACCCCCACCAGGGCCCTCACCTTCTTGGCACAGGAGGACACACCCCCACCGGGGCCCTCACCTCCTCAGCACAGGGAGGACGCACCCCCACTGGGGCCCTCACCTTCTTGGCAGGAGGACGCACCCCCACCAGGGCCCTCACCTCCTTGACACAGGAGGACGCACCCCCACCGGGGCCCTCACCTTCTTGACACAGGAGGACGCACCCCCACCGGGGCCCTCACCTCCTTGACACAGGAGGACGCACCCCCACCGGGGCCCTCACCTCCTTGACACAGGAGGACGCACCCCCACCGGGGCCCTCACCTCCTTGGCACAGGAGGACGCACCCCCACCGGGGCTCTCACCTCCTTGACACAGGAGGACGCACCTGCATCAGGGCCTTCGCTCAGCACAATCAAAGAGAAAAAGCTCAGGGTGGCAGTGACAAAGTACACACTGAACTCACAACTCTAGGGACATGCGAGCCCCACAGACAGGCAGACGGAGGAACGATCAGCATCAGTGGCAGACACAGCCGAGGAGGGACGCACCCGCCCGCTGGGAAGCCAGATGGGCTGTGGTTCTTACCATGACCAGCTTCCTAATGATCTGGGAGCCGTTAGGAGTGTGGGCATCTCCACCAGAGCTGCTAGGCGCAGGTTTCTGAAAAATCAAGAAAAATGAAAAATCCGAAACTCACTTGAAACAGTAAGAAGGAACAGAGTTTATAGAGTTCACAGAGCTAATGACAAGTGTTAGGGTGGGTTTCAGTATTTTAAATAATAAATGCTATAAAGGAGAAAAATATCATTCATGGGTTACTATATGGAAAATTTTTTAAAAAGATAGGAAATAAAAATAGGCTGCACACAGTGGCTCGTGGCTATAATGCCAGCACTTTGAAGGTTGAGGGAGGAGGACTGCTTGAGTCCAGGGGTTTGAGACCAGCCTGGGCAATGCCGGGAACCCCCATCTCAACAAAAACATTTTAAAAATTAGCCAGTCATGGTGGTACATGCCTGTAGCCCCAGCTACTTGGGAGGCCGAGACTGGAGGATCACTTGAGCTCGGGAGGTCACTACGGCTAGGCAGCAGCTAGCTATAATGGCACCACTGCACTCCAGCCTGGGTGACGGAAAGTCAGAAGCTAAAGAAAGAAATAAAGAGGATAAATGAAGAAAATTTTAAAATGAATTTTCAGACAGTCAAGGAAAAGGAGGCTTTGTTATATGGTACAAAGAAAATACTTCAAGCTTTCTTTCCTCCTTCTGCACTTTCTCGTCATACATCTGTCAGATCAAGAGGACAGGTACAGGACAGGGCGACCACATCCAGAAAAGAACCAGGGACACACACACCAGTGCAGAAGGCATCAGAAACATCCTCTGCAAAAGCTACACCGTCAACCTCCCCCACCAATATCCATGAACTGGATTACAACCCTCTTTGTAAATTAATCACTTTTATTAAATTAGTGATCACCGACATAACTGTTCTAGAGACAAATCCATGGATTCATGAGTCAAAGAAACAGCGGCGACACAGCCTTTCTTCCTATCGGACTACTTGCTACAAGGCACAGAGGGAGTCTAGAATCTAAGGCCACACCGCAGGGTCTGAACTCACTTAACTGGGCCAACACTGGACAAGACACTTAATCCTCCTGAACCTCGGTCTCTTCATGTGCGTAACGAGGGATATGAATAACCACATGCTGGATTGTTCTGAGAACTGAGTTAGTACATGTAAAACCCGAGAGCTGCCCCTGCCAGGGGCTCACCGGGCGCCAGTGCCACCATCAGTGCATACCTCAACCACGTGTGGACGCACAGGCCTCCGCTCCTTCTTACTTCGACCAATGCTTCTAAGGAAGTTTTCTACCACTTTTTCTGTCTCAGCCATCTGCTGAGGAGTCGCATTCACTGAACACCTGTTTGAAAAGTTATATATACATAAAACTGTCCTTAAAAAATTAGTTTTGTCATTCATCGCACTTTGTATAAATAATTCAAAAATAAAAATGTTTTTATAAAAAATAATTTCAAAGATGTTAAAAGAAACAGTAGCCAAATGTAGAAATCATACAGCCACCTTCCTGCTTTGCAGTGCTTCGAGTTACAAAGAAATTTCCATTTGTCAGTGTATCAGCTAATAAAACTGTCCAGACACAGACAGCCTGAGCCTCTACAGTCTTCTTCTTCCGAAGAGCAGAGAAAATACAGAAATTATTAAGATCTGCTAACATGCCTTCAGAATTATACTATCGAAACACTGACAACTTTTAAAATTACCATCCAACAGTCATCAGTTTGAAAATCTGAACTGGTTTTTAAAGCAGAAAATCATAAAGTGCAAAAAATTATTACCATGCTTTCAAAGTTACGTGAACATAGAACTTTTCCAAATTCTGCAGAATTGAAAATACTATCATATAAAATCTACTTGAACTCTACAGTATATTGACAAAGTTTGTATTTTTTTCCTTCTGGCTGTAAATCCTAAATTTATTCGTAAGTAACAGCAGGTGCCATTGTATCAATACTAACTATATCCCAGGCATGTATGCTACCTTGTAGATATTATTCCTTTTATTCCTCAATAAACCTGCAAAGGAAAATTTTATGGAGGAGGAAGCAGAAGGCTCAGGTGGGTCAGCTGCCCAGGACCGCCTGGGTGCGAGGTGAGTGCTGGCCCAGCACTGGAAGCCAGGCCTACCTGAGCCCAGCGCCCAGCGACCCCAACCACCAGGCCCCAGCTCTGGCCACCCACAGACTGCCCTGTAGAATCTTCCAGGGATTCTCAAGACATGACTGGGGAAAAGCACCAGGACTCTCTGAAGAAGGACATGTTCTTGTTAAGTACTGACGAATACGTCAACGTCACTGACAATAAGATCTGAAAATAAACAGTTCATCATGCTTCAACTTCATTCACGCTCACAAACCTGAGGGCATAAGGCCGGCTGCAGGTATACGACTGAGCTGCCAGATGTTCTCCTCAGAGCACCGCGTGACTTTAGAAGGAAGTACACTTGTACTCTGGTCTTGAGCAAACCCACCTTTACAGATCTGGCGTTTACCAACCATTTGCTGTGGAAGCAACATAACTAAGAATTCGCCCTCAATCTATTTGCAGTTCTAGAGCAGAACTACCCTGTATTCTTTCCCATCTCCAACTTTTCATAAGCTTAAAAAGCTTTATTTACTACAACACTTGACTTCTACAACAAATTCTATAACCTATACCTCTACCAAGTACTCTATCTTGAAGTTCCTATAACAAGTGAAAAATACCTAAAAACTAAACTTAATTATTTAAAAACAATCACAAACGCACCTCATATTATCACCATTTAACAGGTGCTTCTTGATACGCGGGAGCTTCCTCAGGATGGGTTTGATGTCTGTCATTTCTGCAACCCTCTTCATCAGCCGCACCTGAAACAGAGGAATCTCGCTCAGCCAGAGGCCACGAAAGACCACTCAGTGTGAGCCAAGCACCCGTGACATCAGAGCCCTGCTTGAGCAGAGGTTATGTGTGTGAGTGTGTGGCTTGAGGAGGGCTGGAACAGGGGTGCGAAGAGGAAGATGAGTTAAAACCAACCAGCTTTTCCCTATATTCGGTCAGTTAGAAAGTTAGCGTTTCTGAGACATTAATGTACTCCCAAAGAAATCAGCAACTCTGGAACATGTGGCTAAAACCAGAGTCGCACATGTTCCTTCCAGGCTTCCCACCTGGTCCATCCCACTGAAGGCCTCCCGCAGGTCCCCTGCAGGCGTGAGGGTCCTGCCGGCCCTGATGGATGCGTACAGGTGTCCGGAGTCGGGAATTCCATTGGCAAGCTCCTGGGCGGTCATCTTCACCAGCACTTTGAAGTGTTCTTCTTCTTCAAAGCACGGGCTAGAAAAAAAGGAAAAGAATACATTCCTGGAGACCCGTTCACCATGCCCCTTCAATATCATGGACAGTTTACTAAGAATAAGCTTTCAGACTATTTCACCAACCTAAGAAACTTTCTAAGTCCATATGAATTACAAGTAAAAGCACTTGGAAGTCAACAAGCAACACAAGGAAAACTGTCTACTTTAAAGGACTTCAGACGAAGATGTCTGGCACAGCCCAAGAATGGACAACTCTTCAAATGCAGTTACTTGTTAAATATTTCACTCCAGAGATGCATCATGTCTGGCAGGTTTCGATCCAGGCAGAGGGAGGAGAAAAGCACACCCTGAAACACAGAAATCACAGAGGAAGAATGGAATTAGGGGCGAACTGAACAGTAACAGAAAGCCACTGGAGAAAAACTTCACCACAGCTGTCATCTGACAGTGACAGGCTACCTGCTCGTAGGTGTCCATGTGCGAGTCGTCAGGGAGCACGTGGGGAGCAGCACTCATTCCTCCAGTCTTCAGTTCTATCTGCTGAGCCTGCTCCCGGTAGTCAAGAAGGCCGCAGCCCAGCCTGCCAGGAGAGAGGCATCGCCCTGACTGCAAGGCAGTCTTGACTGAATCACTTTTTAATTGTGCATCTTTAAATACACGTTGCTTACATTAATTCAGTAACTACAGCTCTGCCAACCTCTTTACACTGTGAAGGTCACAGAGCAGGAGCGCACTCTGGCCTCTGCCCTCAGGAGTCCACGTGCTCTCCCCCAGGGAGACACCAGCTTCTCATGCCTAAGAAGTCAGTGTCCAGGGGCACAAGACACTTTGGGCAGCCAGTTTCTGCACTCAGAACACTCTAAAATATGAATTTCCAGGCGTAATCGTCTAAATAAATGTTGTATGAATACCCGCGACTCTCTTCGCCCTCAACCCATAATACACACTTCCTTCGCTCAAATGTCTAGTAGCCTAGCGGGGGAGTCTGAAGACTAAACAGTAAGTTTTTAAGAAAAGCATTTGCGTCTCAGCACTCATGCTTTTGAAAGAAACATACTAGTGATACTGCTAATGCCAGAAACAATTAACTTAGTCAAGGGAACAACTGTGAGGTATTTCCTAAACTGCTGCAAAAGGGTGAGCAGTGGCCCTCTATTTAAAAAGAAAGCCAGGGGCCTTTCAAAACCCTGAAGACCCTTTTCCATCTGAGCAGATCCTCAGCCAGGGTGCGGAAGGCATCACAGCCAGGCAGCTTTCTGCAGCACGCGGACAACTTCACCACCACGAAGCGAAGATGCCGGATGCTTGCCAGGTTGGGCGACGGCCCCCGAAGCTGGCCGTAGGGTTCCCCTGGCGCCTGACTTTCCTGGATAGGAACGGAAGCCCACAGCCCTGTCTACTGCTTGTCCTGCAACCCTCAACCTGGCAGAGCAGGGCAAAAGGACAAGTGGTGATGTGTGCACTCAGGTGTGGTTTCCAGATCTGTGCGCACACCACCTAGGGAGGATGCCAGCAATGCAGAGTCAGCTCGGAAAAGCAATGCAGGCAGCAGCTTTTCCCCAAAGCAGCCCCAGGCCACACTGTACACTGAACTACTCACACTTTCAGATTGAACAATCATTCCTTGCCAAATCGTAACAGATTAGTATGCTGAGATAGAGATCTACAAGCATCTCCTTATATTATGCCATAGATTCATAAATATTTCAATGTACTATAGTAAGAAAATGTTACTTTCATAAAAAAACCTCTAAACCAACAAATTATACACTTTACTTACACACTAGCACTGTGAAGTTGTGACTCACTAAAGGAAATTCCTACCGATGCATTACAATAGAGAGATGCACACAAAGCAGATGTTAGTAAGACACAGGGCATGCTGTGACTCGTACTTGGTGAGGACACTGCAGAAGAGGGGCACGTAGGGCCTCAGCTCCTCGGGGAGGGTGTTCAGGCTGCAGAAGGCCCGGAAATACACCACGCCATTGGTCGGCTGGGAGCAGTACTGAACAGGGATGTCTCCAGCTAGGAAAACAAAAGGGATGTCATGTTTACTGTTGCCAGCACAATTTTAACCATTTGTAATATTTAAAAAACAATGCTACTGCTTTTCAAGAATGGAAATTTAAGACTTAGAGTTTATACAAGTTTCCCTATTGCATTTTCATGATTACATCTGGAACTGTCTTCAATTGTAGAGCAACCTGCGCTCTCCAAGGAATGGGAAAGGAAGGACAGAGCCACGACCTGCTGGTCTCGTAACTGTGAGCTCCAGCAGTTGCACCTGCCTCTCTCCACCCCACCTTCCTTACCCAACCTCTCCCCGACAACCAGAGAGAACTCCAACCAGGTCCCCCCAAGGCCCCTGGGCCCACATCACACCCGTCCTCAGCACTGTTCATCTTCCCCAACAGGCCCTGCCACCCAAGGGCTCCAAACAAGGCTCCTGGTGCCCCTCCTCACCCCTCCTGACCTCTCAAGGGAAGGGCTGGGCATTCAGTTTTGCATGTTCCTACCTAGCAGAGTGCCCCAGACCAGCGGAGAGACCAAGGCATGAACGGATGTCTCATTTATTCACTCATTCTTTTAGTGAACACTTAATGAGATTCAGGACATAAAAACTGCAGGGGTTAACAGATCAGAGGGATGTTTGCCTTGATTCTCACATGTGCACACACACGAGAAAAGAAATCGGATAGAAACACGGTGAGTGCTGCCAGAAGATAAAAATGGGCTGGAGATGCTTCAGAGGACACAGGAATGCCCAGGGTGAAATCCCATCCCCATCCTTGAGGTGCAAGTGACAAGCATGCTCCCCTCAGCTCAGTAACATCTGGCTACACCCGCTGGTAAGCTCAGCATCAACACCGCCCCAGGTGAGGTTACCCTAGAGATGCCTCTCCTGCTACCAGCCAGGAGCCAGAGAGAAAGGAGTTGCCCTGAGAACTCAAAAGCAGTGACAGACACGGGGCAAAAATTACCATGGAATGAAACGCACCACAGCCAAGAAATGCCAGGACGAGGCAGGGGGATGAACGTGGCCTCCGAATCCCTTTCAACTCAACACCCACCTTCTCGAGGCACTCTCGTCCCTCAGCCTCCCCTCTCTACGTGGACAGCAGGGTCAACAGTTGGGACAAGGGGTTCCGAGGATGCCTCTATTTTTAAAACTGCACTTCATACAGTCACAGCAGAACCCAAATCCTCATGATTCTAGAAGCAGCAAATCAGAGTGCCCTATCAAACCCACTCTCAGGAACACACACAGAGGCTCTTACTGAGTGAAGGAGTCTGTGGCCACTGAGAATTAAAGAACTAGGTATAAGACATGCAGAGGCCAAGACTAGGAGTGAGCAGGGAGCACCTCCAAGATGTGACTCTACCGCTGCTTTGAGGAGTGACATTTCACTCCACAAAGGAACCCGAGCCCCCATGAAAAGCAGTGTTCACAGGGACCTGTCAGGACCACGTCCAGCTCCGTTGCAGGGATGGTGGGCTCAATATCTGAAACTTTCAATGCTGGCAGGCAAGAGGCATCTTGAGGTTTGCTTTGCCGCGTCCGTAATTCTAAACCTAAAAAAGAAATAAGAAAAAGGAATATTCAGGACCATAGTGAAAAGGGCTGATGCAACTTATCTCCTCTCTGCATCATCTTACATCCAGAATTAGCCACCCATGCCAAGTGTGGGGAGTACGTGAGCACTGTGGTTTGCAAAGCACCTCCTATTTCCAGGCTGACCAAATTGAGAGGCACTAATAACCTGCTTAGTGGGTAGCCCTCTCCCTAACTCTGATTCTTCTATTGCGGAAATTCTGTGGGGGAGTGGTGGTTTGCTCAAGCTACTTCCCCTGTACCCCTGTCCAGAGTTTACATGAAATAGATTCAACTTGTTTTAGAGTTTATAAACCATTTCTTGATGGACTGAAATTTAGTGATCTTTATACTTGTTTTCTTTTTGTTTTGAGACTGGGTCTGGCTTTGTCACCCAGGCTGGTGCAGTGGCACCATCTCAGCTCACTGCAGCCTCTGCCTCCTGGGCTCAAGTGATCCTCCTGCCTCAGACTCCTGAATGAATGGCTGGGTCTACAGGGCACACCACCGTACCTGGCTAATTTATGGTTTTATTTTTTGGTGTTTCTTTTTTTTTAAGAGATGAGGTTTTGCCATGTTGCTGAGGCTAGACTCAAACTCCTGGACTCAAGTGATCCTCCCACGTCGGCCTCCCAAAGTGCTGGGATTCCAGGCATGAGCCACAGCACCTGCCCCATACTCATTTTCTATTGTTTCATTTTCACTAATTTCAACAAAAGACTTAGGCGATCGCATACATCACACAAATTACAGTGGTGCTTAAAAAGACACTTCCTGGGCCCGACAGCCCATTCGTCAATGAGGGAGACAGCTCCTTCACAGGGGACTCCACTTAGCCACAGCCTACGAGGAGGAGCCACAAGATCCAGGCGTGGTCCCAGCCCTGATGGCCGTCAGTGGAACAGCTTCACGATGCAACATTGTGCCAAGCAGGTACACAAATGCATTATGCCACAACTCGCAGGGAGGCCTGTGCTGAGTTCCCGCTTTAACTCACAGTCCCACAGAGAACACTCCTGGTGTCTGCTGGGCTGACCATCCCCATGTTCCACTGCCAGCTTCTGAAGTTCCCTGAGGGCGTGCTGAACACTCAGAGAACCGGCCTTGGGGCCCAGTGAGCAGCGCAGTGGTGGTGTCCTTTACGGTGCTTCACTGCAGGCTCCAGCTCCTCCACCCACCTCTGGAGCTGCAACTGCCATCACCACCCCTGCTCCCAACAGCACAGAGCTCAGACCTTCTGGGCTTTGCAGGCCTTCCCCCCGCCTGTTCACCATCTAACATCCTGAGTTTCCTGACCTCATGCCGCGTGGAGGTTTTCTGATCTATGGCTACGCCACAAAGCTCCCTCCTCGCTCTTCTGTGACCTGGTTTCCCCCGGGGTCCCTGGGCCTACCTGTGCTGAAAGACGCCGCAGCCACCCTGACATCCCGGTGCTCCTTCTCTGAAAGCACTCAGTCAGTGGAAAAAGCCTCTGGCACGTCCTTTTTCCTTTGAGCACACCACACGCTCCCTGATGGTGGAGGCTTCACCCCTTCACAGTGCTTAAGACACACACACTGAAGTACATAGTTTCCCATTCACCTTTCCTGCACTGTTGTCCTCTACTGACTGGCTTTTAATTCAGAATCCTAACATTGCCGTGCATACTTTAAGACTTACTGACCTGAAATAACCATTCAATGCACTAGCACTGTGTCTTCCTTTAAAGGAGCTCTGCCGTGAATGTGTGAAGGTAAAATCTGCAGTATGAGCATGCTCACTCACCTACTGGGCTGGACTGTAGTATGCAGGATTTTCTTAAAGCTCACCTCTGAGGCCAGGCCATGAATAGGAAGTAGTTTTGGAAACATACAATCTGCTGCCTACTCATGGATTTATTGTGTGTGCTTACAAATAACTTCAATTAATAGTGGGAAGATTGGAGCTTGTCAACTATCACAAAACAGAGCTCAATAAGGGGGAAAAAGATTTTTAAGGTTAAAAAAAATAAACAACAGAGCTTAAAATAGTTGTCTCTAAACAAGAATTCAAATACAAAGAACAGGTTACAAACTGACATTAATTCTTCTTTTACTACATTATGTCACTTCAAAATTGGCAAGATCAAAATGCAATCACGTGAGTATCTTCTACCTAACGTCCACTCTTACCTTCTGACAAGCCTGACAATTTCTCACAGAATCCCAGTCCAATGAGCTTTTCTGGCAGGAAAAGTGCATGTGTATATGAGTTGCATATATTTTTAAGAGGCGTTAATACGTAACCTATAAGCATTAATATTCACAATTGTAAAGCTGTAATTCAGTGAGTTCTGACAAGTATGTCAAGTTATGAAGCCACCACATCATATTACTGA
Organism: Leontopithecus rosalia; assembly: GCA_028533165.1. Lineage (NCBI taxonomy): Eukaryota > Metazoa > Chordata > Mammalia > Primates > Cebidae > Leontopithecus > Leontopithecus rosalia. The sequence goes on from CM052669.1 coordinate 2,582,784, forward strand.
GCCTGCCTGGCACCCCCCAAACTCTCCCACACGCCACAGTCAACCACATCCCGACTCCAGGCCTCAGCAACTTCTCATCTCTCTGTCCCTGCAGCTTGGCCATGTCCAAGGCTTCCCATGAAGGGCCTCAGTCAGTATGTCATCTTGCGCCTGGCTCACTTCCCACTGCGGAAAGCTTTGGAGAGGGACCAGCACCAAGTGTGCATCATTACTGTGTTCCTTCCCAGCTAGTGGCGTTTTTTGGTAAGGGCGCACATGTTGATGGAAAACTGAGTTGTTTCAAGTTTTGTGCAGACACGTGTTTTCATTTCTCTTGAAGGAATGTTAGGAGCAGGGCTTCCTGGGTCCACGCGCGTTGGGAGCAGGGCTTCTGGGCTCATGCGTGTTGGTGGGCACTGAGAGAACTATAATGCTGTTTCCTAGGTGGCCGCACCGATTTGCTTCCTTTGGCAGCATGTGAGGGACGCCCCTGCCTCTCAGGATTGACAACATTTGGTGCTGGCAGTATTTTTTTTAAATGCTAGTCATTCTAGAAGGTGTAAATGATATATCACCGTAGTTTAAATCTGCATTTTTCTAAGAATTATGCTATAGTTCCCTAAGTGACAAGACTATTTTCCATGTAATGATTTATGTGCCTATTTGCCATTAGGATCTCTTAGATGGTATGTGTCAAAATCTTTTGCCCATGTTTTAACTGGGCTGTGTGTTCTCATCACTGAATTGTTTGTTTTTCATATATTCTAAATGCAGTCCTTTGTCAGAAACTTTTGCAAATGTTTCTTCCCAGAGGCAGAACTACCTCTGAGATCCACGTGGCTCCTCCTCTCCTGCGGCGTCCTCGCTGCCTTACCTCTGGGCGCCACTCCCCCTGCTGCCACCAACCCCGCTCTCACTTTTCTCTTCACTCCAACCACCCCAGCCTAGGTTGTCACGTCACGCTTGGGTTTCTAATTGCCTCTCAGAAGTTTTCACTGTTCAATTTCTCAGTTTTCCTTACAAACTATCCTGAATGAGACTGCTGTTATACGCTGCTAATGGCAGTTCTGCTGCCTTAATACATGAAGCACCAGCGTGCTGCTCCCCATCCTCCACTCAGGCCCTCCTCTGGGTGGCCTGTCTTCCCCACACATGCTGTGCTCTCTCCATGCCCACCACTCCAGCATCCCGAGTGGGCACACCATCGCCATGTGCCCCACGCCTGTCCCACAGAATCCTGCTGTTGCTTCATGGCTGGCACACACGCTGTATGCCTGGGACAGGCCTCTTCCAACACGCAGCTCTCACCGTCCACACTGCACACCAGCCCGTGCTCTCTACGCCTGGGACAGGCCTCTTCCAACACGCAGCTCTCACTGTCCACACTGCACACAGGCCATGCCCTCTACACCAGGGACAGGCTTCTTCCAACACGCAGCTCTCACTGTCCACACTGCACACAGGCCATGCCCTCTACGCCTGGGACAGGCCTCTTCCAACACAGTTCCAGGCCTCTTCCAACACACAGCTCTCACTGTCCACACTGCACACAGGCCATGCCCTCTACACCAGGGACAGGCCTCTTCCAACACTCAGCTCTCACTGTCCACACTGCGCACCGGCCCGTGCTCTCTACGCCTGGGACAGGCCTCTTCCAGCACAGAGTTCTCACTGTCCACACTGCTCACAGGCCAAGAGTCACACCCTGCCACGTGACAACGGTACTGACATATTATGGGACCTGATAAATAAAAAGTATTTACAAAATATGTAAAATAAATACATCTTTTCAAGATACTTCTTTTCAGTTACTCTTGCCTTCCCTACTGAACTACAAGGACGATTTTCTGAGACGATCTGAACCCACTGCACTGAATGTGAGCTCTGCCAGTGCCCAGTGGACACCTACTGGTTGAAATAATACTTGCCTCCAACTATTAACTCACTAGCAAGTCCAGCAGGCCCGAGTGCAGGCTAGGGAGCTGTACGGCTCAGAACGAAGCCTCTGACCTTTCTCGTAGATCTGCTGCCTGTCACTGGGGGACAGGGACTCAACCTTCTGCTGGAGCTTCGTGGCTTCCACCTGAGCTTGCTTCTCGCGATACTTGTCATCCGGCCTCATTGATAAAGTCAGCTTATGCTGATTATTCTGCAGCAATCACAGTGACAACAAAAGCCAAGTGAAAACAAGAACTTACTAGAACCTCATACCGAGCGAGCCTCTGCTGGTGTGCTCTTGGTCCTGGAGTTCTACTTACCACTTCAGAAACAGCAAGCGTAGAACACCACAAAACTATCTGCTGATGAAGGCACATAAGCCTTATAAAATGCTCCCCACCATAGCTGCGAGTTCATACGTGCTGTTATTCTACCAGGGCCGTTTTTATTATTATGGCCATTAGGTCTCAACCACATCAATGCGGAACATTTTCACACTTCAGTTGTAAAAAGGTTTGCACTTTTAAGTACCACAGACCTTGGATTTTAGTCAAAACTGAAAATCCCTAGATTTATTTTTTTGTCTAGTGTTCATTCTACTATTAACTTCTAAAAGGCTAGAACTACATTTCCCATTCAATACTTTATAAATTATTAGAACAAAATAGATGCTGATGTAACATAAAAGTCAATGTTAGGTGTTTTCACGCACTTCCCGTTTCAACAATTAAAAAACTACATATGCACAAAATGCTCCCCTATGAAATACTCCAAACAGGTGAGAGGACTAGAAGACACCAGGAAGTTTATGTCAAATCACAACAGCTAAGCGGAAGTGCAGGTCAAGTTACGAGATCGTGTCTCCTGCCCAAAACAACGGAACCTACTGGAGAGTTCCCCTCAGAGCAGACAACAGTCTCTCTCACCAAAGTTCCACCACCTTAATGAGTACAAAGCAAGGAATATGCATCCAAGCACAATGCCTAAATAAATATCTGAGAAGACAACACAAGCATCAAAAGAATTCACTCATGAAAACCAGAATATTCATTACATTTGAGTGACTGTCCTCATATTTTATATTCTTTTACTAATGCGAATATATGCAGATGTTTTATTCATACCCACACAGAAACATACATATATTCACATATTAAAAATACACATGTACATTCATCTAAAAAAACTATTAACTTGCACTAAAATCTGGAAAATAATTTTTTAAGTTAATGTAAGCATTTATTATGATTTTTCAGATGGAAGGTCGCTCTTATTGCCCAGGCTAGAGTGCAATGGCATGATCTCAGCTCATTGCAAGCTCTGTCGTCCAGGTTCAAGTCCTGTCTCAGCCTCCCGAGTAGCTGGGATTACAGGCATGAGCTACCACACCCAGCTAATTTTGTATTTTAGTAAAGATGCGATATCTCAATGTTGGTCAGGCTGGTCTTGAACTCCCGACCTCAGGTGATCTGCCCACCTTGGCCTCCCAAAGTGCTGGGATCACAAAGTGCTGTGGCATGAGCCACAATGTCCCACAGCAATTAAATTTTTAATTAGAAATTAAGTCACCCATTAACAGAAATTACTTAAATGTATAGATTACATTCTTAAAATTCCTTTCATCAGTATAAAATTTAACTTCAAAATTAAAGAAATGAACTATCTGACTTTCTTACCTTAAAATACTGTTTTACTTTTTCTTCTAAAAATTTTGGATTTTCCTGCAGGCACTGTCTGAATTTAGCCAACTGATTTCCCAACTTCAAGAGCTCCACAGGATCCCCATCGTGGTTCCAGCAAGAAGCTATGTACTGAAAGGAAGAATTTCACATCCACAATGCAGCTGGTACCAAAAATGTGGAATGACCGCCAAAGACTGCCAAGACTTTTTATAACTGAAGTTTATAACAAATTGTTTCTAACAAAAGTCATGTAATTCTTTGGTTGGAGAAACAAAAACAACTTCTTTTAGTCCCATTTTATTCTAATAAAATAAAAAGCACAGGTTGAAATTATTTTTAGGAAATAATAGATTACCAGTTATCATAAATCCTTACCCATTTAAAGTAATCTATTTCACATAAAAATATCAAAAAGCCAATTAAGCTAGTAACAAGACAAAAAGTGTTATAAGTTTATATTCAATCAAAAAAAGTATAACTTTCAAGGTTCGAATAAAGTGTTATCAGTATCCATCTATATTTTCAGTGCTTATCAGAAACACCAATTAGCAAAGCCAAAAAACAAAAACAAAAGTGGTTGAGAAATGACTTACTGATGTCAGAGTCAGTCCAAAGCTGGTAGACTGATGTTTCATCTGTATTTCAATTTTATGAAGTGAAGCTTCAATTCGTTCATCTTCAAATCCTTTCCTAAAGAATACAATGAAGAACAAAGATGGGTCATACACAATGGCTCATGCCTATAATCCCAGAACTTTGGGAGGCCAAGGCAGGAGGACTGCTTGAGCCTAGGAGTTTAAGACCAGCCTGAGCAACATAGAGAAACCCCTTCTGTACTAAAAATACAAAAGTTAGCTGGGTGTAGTGGTGTACACCCCTAGTCCCAGTTAGGAGGCTAAGGTGGGAGGATCACCTGAGCCTCGTAGGCGAGGAAATTAGTGAGCCAAGATCACGCCACTGCATACCACCCTACAGGACAGAGTGAGACCCTGTCTCAAAACAAAACAAAAATCTAAGATGTTGAAAAGAAATAAGTTTTAGAAACAGAAGGTAGCAAAGATAATATCTAAACAACTAAATATGAACAAATGCATGCTGTATGACAGAGAGGGAAGGCCAAAACAATGGATCGGGCTCAGCTCCTCCCAAAAAGCAGGCAGGAATAAGGAACGAAAGCAGATTGCTACAAACAAGACACACTGACTCAATGACTTCATCAATCGTTCTGTCTACGAGGCTTCTGACAGTCTCAATGTCTTTCTCCGCAATCCCCTGGAGGCCGACGCTGAAGTAGGCCTCCCTCGTGTAGCCATTGTATCTAGAAGACAAAAGCAGAAATGATGCACTAGAATCCGGGCGCATCCATCATGCCCTCGCAGTACGTTTCATTTAAAGATCAGAACGCAGAGCTTGCAACTCCAAGCCTCCACTGAAAAGCGTACTAAAGCAGTGTTCTCAAGTAACTGATTCCGTGTACGTTCGTGTCGTTTTATATATTTTTCAAAAAATAAAATTTAAACTTTTGAGTTACAGCAAAATACATCTCAAAACAGAGAACGGCTGAGTTTTATAAAATGATTAAAGTTTCTAATACTTAATGACATGACCTTTAAGAGAGAACAGTATGGCATTCTGAGGCCCTAGAGAAGCTGTCTCTGTGCTGGGTGTTTTCTTTTGGACAAACGCCCCCTTAAGGGACATAAATGGCTGGCATGGGATCCAGATTTTATTTTTTTTAATTTTTAAGAAATTAAAAAAAAAATACTTTTTTCTTAAAAGATGGGATTTCACCATCATGGCCAGGCTGGTCTTGAACTCCTGACCTCAGGTGAGCCATCCACCTCGGCCTCCCAAAGTGCTAGGATTACAGGCGTGAACCACTGCGCCCCGCCCAAGGTATCCAGATCTTATCCAGAGCTCTCTGTTGCGGTGGCCATTCTGTGCACCACGAGATACTCAGCAGTTTCCTGGTCCCCCATCCTCTGACTGTTAACAATCCAAAACCCAAAAATATTCCAGACATTGTCAAGTGCCAGGCGGGGACAGGCTGTGGAGGTGGAGGAGCAAAACTGCCCCCAACCAATGAGAACCACTAATCTAATCTAATCATAAACTCACCCAACATCAGGAGAAAAGTCTGTGCCAAGGCCAGATTCAATCAAGGCTTTATAAAAGGGAGAATTGGGTCCAGAAATCAAGAGTGAAGACAGAAGACTTAATGTGAAGGCTTCAAATGTGTCGGTGATGCTGCATTGAAAACAAAAAGGAAGGGAGTAGGGGAGAAACACTGCAAAGGAAAATGTCTTGGCCTTATGCACATTTTATTTAAAATCACTACATATCTTTCTAGAAATTCTTGCGTTTCAACATTTATTTTAACAACGATATGAACAAAAGAGAGAGATTTTTTGAAAGGGGGGCCTAAACCATAAAATTAACTTCACTGTACATGAAATGCTCATCACGAGACAGCCTAACAAGCACTTTTCACACGATTTAAATGACAGGCACAGAGCACTGCCATTAAGGAGCAAGGAACAAACAAGCAGAGGTAACAGGCACAGAGCTGCAGGCTGAGCACGAACAGGTCAAGTTTTCCCGGAAGCCCAAGGTTCACTTCCTGAACACCCTCGGAGCCCAAGCCCTCCCTCCAGCACAACCCCGGAGCCCAAGCCTTCCTTCCTACACCCACAGAGCCCCAAGCCTTCCTTCCTACACCTCCGGAGCCCAAGCCTTCCTTCCTACACCCCCGGAGCCCAAGCCTTCCTTCCTACACCCCCAGGGCCCAAGCCTTCCTTCCTACACCCCCAGAGCCCAACCCTTCCTTCCTACACCCCCGGAGCCCAAGCCTTCCTTCCTACACCCCCAGAGCCCAACCCTTCCTTCCTACACACCCACGGAGCCCAGGCATTTCCTTCCCTCAACAACCCCTGCATGGTTCTGACCTAATCTCATGAAACCACTGGAATTACTTAGTTCTGAATATGGTATATTTTGCTGAGGCGAGTGTTCATAGTACCATTCTCATACTCCAAAGTGCCCTGTGACCTCAACATGTGAGCAATTGCTGCTCTAAGGCAGCCTTTTCCCTGTAGAAACAAAGCTTTGAAATAAAGTCCATTACTTTTCTTTCAGAGGGCTATCAAAAATGACTTTCCTCAGAAGCCATTCTGCATATTAAAAACTCTGCCATTTTGTTCTTCATTCCTAGAATCCACTTAACTCCTGAATCCCGTCTATTAATTTACATGCAATTACAGAACTCACTTCTGAGCCTTCTGATCTGAACATTTCCTAATGTTTGTGTTTTGTATGAGCTTTGACAGCATATACTTACTCTGGTAAGAGGAAGCTAACGCTGACGGTTCTTTGTTTAGAGGGATCTGTAGCAAGTGAGTCCGGGCCACATGTTATATGGAATTCCCTCTGTAAAACGACGTGACGCCGTGAGTAGGCACAGAGTCTGACGCCTATAAACTACTCCAGGTTATCTGGATACACAAAATGGACCCAAACATGCTTTCCACCCAGTTAGCATTCTTTTAAAACACATAACCATTCTTTGGGCTTGAAAAGCTCTCCCATCCTCTACACCGACCATGACAGCCTCTGAAACCCACTTCGAACACCCAGGCCACATCCTCCTCTCACATCTTTACCAGGCGGGAGCACTCACTGGCTTGTCCCAGGGTGTCTGGGCTGGCACTGCGGTGCTGGGTTCAATTTTCTGAAATTTGCTCAGTGCTTCCTCCTGAATTTGTTTGAGATGCTGTTCTAATGGAAAATTACCGTACGTGAAGAATCTAAAATTTTAAGAGAACATAATTAGTCTATTTTAGTTTAAAAGATCTGAAATCAAGTGCTGTCTTTTTCACTGAAATACGGTACACAGGAGTGCTCCTTATCTGAGGCCTCGCCTTTCAGTTTCAGTTACCCTTACTCAAGCAAGGTCCAAAAATATCACTGTACTTTGAGATCAAAATTCACGTAACTGTTATTATAGTATACTGTTGTAATTGTTCTATTTTATTACTAGTTATTGTTGTTAACCTCTCATTGTGCCCAATTTGCAAGTTTAACTTTCATGCACAGGGCGCGGTGCTATTCCTGGCTTCAGGTATCCACGGGAGTGCAGTGGCACCATCACAGCTCACTGTGGCTTCAAATTCCTGGGCTCAAGCAATCCACCCACTTCAGCCTCCCGAGCAGCTAGGACTATACCACCACACTTGGTTAATTTTTAGGTTTGTTTTAGAGGCAGACTCTCACTATGTTACCCATATTGGTCTCAAACTCCTGGCCTCAAGCAATCCCCCCGCCTTGGCCTCCCAAAGTGCTCGGATTTACAGGCATGAGCCACCATACCCAACCAAAAATTGATCTTTCATTTTAAACTTGATCCTAGCATGTGACAAAAATCAAATGAGGTATATTTGTTAAAATACTTTATATAGCCCTAGGTACAGTAATATAGTAATCCAACCGACAATTTCATAAAACTCAATTTTTGGCAACAAATTTAAGGTTATACATGTTTATAAAGATAAACGTTTATTCAGCCAGAGAAACAAGGTTACAATGGCAGAACTTATCTTTTTCTTTACATGTTGCCTGACCTATGGTTAAGATTTGGTGAACTAGTATCTTAAAGAAGCTTCAACAATTTCTCACTCTAGAATATCAAACCAATTTTACACTCTCAGGTTTAGAGAATCCAGGAGCAATCACTACCCCGAGGGTCCAGCTGCTGGTCTCTAAAGGCCCTTCCTCATCAGCAGAGAAACCGCAGAGGTCCCTGCGGAAGCAAACAGTTGAACCTTTGGAGCAAGGAGGGCCTGGGTGTATGTGTGCTGGGGAGGTGGGGGCTGGAAGCATAGAAACCAAAGTTAACAAAGACCAAACGGGCCAACAGCCGGGGCAAATGTGGGCATGAAAATGAATAAATCCCATCTGATTCCATAACCTCAAATATATATACACACAGAAATACTTCTGTGAGGTCATAGCGGTACTAAAAACAAAACAAAGGAGACCGAAAAAAAACAAACGGAAAAAAGACGCCTCTTCTCCAGGTGGGACGCAGTGGCTCACACCTGTAATCCCACCACTTTGGGAGTTCAAGGTGGGCAGACTGTTTGAAATCAGGAGTTTGAGACTAGCCTGGAAACATGGCAAGACTCCATCTCTACAAAAAAATACAAGCACCAGCTGGGCATGGTAGCAAGCGCCTGTAGTCCCAGCTGCTCAGGAGGCTGAGGTGGCCTGAGAAGCTGAGGCTGCAGTCAGCCAAGATCATGCCTGGGGGACAGTGCCAGACCCTGTCTTTTAAAAAAAAAAAAAGGCAGCCTCTTCCGTCATCATTAGAAATAGTTCCTGCACCAACCCTCCTCCTAAAACTGGACTCCTACAGAGAGCAACTGGCTCTGCCTTTTCCATCGGAATCGTATTTCAAGATAACCCAACAGCCCCAGCTGATGTAATCATTGCAGAGAGCCAGAGAAGCCCACCCCCTCGGGGGAAATCAGCAACAAGGCTGCTGTGAACTTGGGTGAACTCCAGAGTAGTGAAACCATAATAGGGGAATGTGTATGTCTCAGAGAAGAGCAGAGGCCTAGAACAAGACAACCAGCTCTCACTGACCTTGGTATAAGACAGCTGTTAGCTGAAGTGTGAGAGTTATAACCACAAGCTGTTCTAAGTAACTGCACCCTCCCTCTGCGATGTGCTTTGTAAACATACAAGATAAAGTACTCTGAGGCAGGTCAGGGCTGAAGACACTGACATCCTCAGCTTTTCGGGCCGCCTGGCCCAGCTCTCTGTTATGTTTGCCTGTATGTCTGTCTTTATCTCCCGACATTCCCTCTTAGGTCTTTGAACCCTCGTGCAGCACAAGACGCAGTACATAACAGAATGAGGAGCTCTTCTTTGAAGAGGTCCAGAAAACAAAAGAAGAAGAAACTACAGAATTTAAAAGTTCGCAGACTCTCACAAAGTATTTGATTCAGGCAATAATCCTCAGTGAATATGAAAACCATTAATAGGTTGATGAGAAACTCAGTATTCACAGGACACCAAAAACTCAAGCCCACCAGCTGGTCTGCCGCTCAAGGGAAAAGTAGATCTTCCCAAGAGAGTGGCCGACCCTCAGCATGGACCTGGCTGGCGTGAGACCCCCAGTGGAGGCGGGCAGGCCTTGCACGATAGCAGGGTTTGGCTGGTTATGCAGAACTCCCTACAACGGACGCTGCTTAAAAAGGCGCAGCCTGACTCAAACCAAGTTCCAGTTCTCAGGAAACGAAGAAACATGGCACCGACCACCACAAGGGAGCAGCCGGACCACCAGGAAAGTGAGCACCTGGAGGAAGCCCGGCCTGCATGCTCCTCTGTCACCCCTGAAAGGGTGCCCAGCAGAGACCTGAGGAACCCTGTACATCAAACATTTTGGGGCCAACTAGAAAATCTGAATACGGAATAAGAAACAGGCAGTTTAAGAAAGTATGTTTTAGTGCATTAAACTGAAAATGGAATTAGCTTGTGTTAGAAAAAAATCCTCATGTTTTAGGGTCACAAATCCAAATGTTTAGGGGCAAATGATGACAACAGCTATAACTTACTTCCAAAAACTTCAGCAAATAATTATCTATTATGTAATGAGTGTTTTGGGGTTCATTATTCTAGTCTACTTTTCTATATGCTTGAAAGTTTTCATAATTTTTACATAAAATAATCTTAAAGTGTTCTTACATTAGCATTTATATGTAAGTATATCCGGGTTTTATTTAAGATATATTACCTAACTATATTATGTTAGCGACGCAAGAAACAAGCAATGTATCAGACAGTGAGGATGTAATTAAGGTTCAGTGACTTCATCCACTATTCAAAGAGCACTTCTAGTGCCAAGGACAGGGCTGGAAGTGTCACACATCCTGTGCAGGGATGGGCACCACCCACACCCCCCCACTTTCCATGCAACAAAGCTGGGATGTGAGGCAAGAGGTTGCGGGGAGGGGCAGGATCCTCCTCTGGGGAGCTCTAAACACCATGTTTGTAACCACCATGCTGAGCCTACTGAGGGCTCTCACTGTAAACATCCAAAACAACATCCAATAAGATAGGCAAAATCAGTCGGGCGCGGTGCCTCACATCTGTAATCCCAGCACTTTGGGAGGCCGAGGCGGGTGGATCACGAGGTCAAGAGATCGAGACCATCCTGGTCAACATGGTGAAACCCCGTCTCTACTAAAAATACAAAAAATTAACTGGGCATGGTGGCGTGTGCCTGTAATCCCAGCTATTCAGGAGGCTGAGGCAGGAGAATTGCCTGAACCCAGGAGGCGGAGGTCGCGGTGAGCCGAGATCGCGCCATTGCACTCCAGCCTGGGTAACAAGAGCGAAACTCCGTATCAAAAAAAAAGATAGGCAAAAAGGTCAAGAATCTTACCTAGACTTAGAGATTTCCTAAGCATTGCTAAATGTGAAAAAGCCATGCCATGAAGTGTAAGAACACAAACAAGTCAACTTTTAACCATCCACCATCAAACTTTTCCAACAAAATAGTACCTGGCATTGCTTGGGTGATAGTGAGTGGCATGAAATTCCTTAAGTTGCTCCCATGTAAGCTCCGGGATGCACAATGGGTCACCCCCGGACACCACTGAGTAAGTGTGGTCGGGAAGAAGTCTGTTCTGAAGGTGCTGGGAGAATATCCTCTCATTGTCTGTCTTGAAATGTAAAATAAATAATAGTACATATAAAATGATACACATATACACTACATCACTTCCATAGCCAGTTAATCACATTCTGGTACATACATCTGTAATACTTTGCAAATAGAACTGTTCTAATGGTTTGAAAGAAAAAGGACAATGAGCAGGCACTGTTTCACATGGCATTCAAACACTCATCACCATGCCCAGGACCCCAGGCTTGAGAAGAACAAGGGCTCTTCAATGTGTGCTGAACAGATGCATCGCTGAGAGCTGTAAATCAGGAGGATCACCAGGGCTGCCCATCAGCTACGAGGGAGGTGGGGAGAAGCTGTCACCGCAACTAGATTTTTAAAAAGATGTCTTGGAAGACCCCGAAATTGACTATGAAAAGGTAAGACATGGTTCGCCAGCTGAGAGAGGCTATGGGAATCAGGAAGCAGGCTACCCACAAGGCTCAGGGACATCAGGACAGGCAGGTTGTCAGACAACGGGACAGGAAGTCATGGGCCCAGGAAAGCAGCTCTTAATCCAAAATGGTCTCTGAAAAATTAACCCATTTATGCCTGAGGTTGCAATTTTTTGTGTAAAAACTCAGACCTTGGCAATGACCTTCAGCCATAGGAATATAAATAACTCCCACAAGCTTAGCATTCCAATAATGGAACACTAGGTATAAATAGGTTTTAATGAGAACCCAAACAGCTTTTGATTACGTAGGCTTCTTTTGCCTATGTAGGTGCCTGTTTACATAATTCTTCTGTATTCTAAATTAAAGCTGAGACATTTAAAAAATACTTATTCCTTAAGGTAAGCCATCATTACATGTTAATATAAATATTTTTGAAAAACATTTCTCAAAGTAAAAAACTACTCAGAGTGGTGCTGTGTTGCCTTTCTTGCAATCTCTATAGCGACTGGCTCAGAGGTGAAGCTGGACTCTCCCATTTGCTCTGGATCCAGCTCGCTGTGTGTCACATACCACACCATGCGGCCTCTACAGAGTTCACCGCGTACTTGGGCAAGAATGAGTGAAAAAGATGCCGTCTTAGTAGTGATATGAAAATAGCTTTTATCTCCCAGTCTCCCTGCGGATCATACACAGGGATTCACAGACGCGGTCTGAGACCTCTGGGAGGACTGCCTGGCTCTGCTCCCCATGACTCTGCTCACAGCACTGACCCCAGCTAATTCAAGAAGGTATCAGCTATGATGCAAATATTAAATAAAAGTTAACCAGCTTCCAAATGCATCTATATGACAATAATCTACATGGGTAAGGTAAGCTGAACACAACACAAAAAAGGAAGAAAACTTACAAACACTCCCTTCATCTCATTAAAGACGACTCCCTTAAAGACCAAGGGTGTCTGGGGGTCGCTCGGATTCTCATGTTCCAGCCGCCATCCTTCCTGCCTGAGGACAGACAAATAATTACAAGCGGATAGTGACTCCAATACTCAAGTCTGTACCAACTAATCAATCATTCATTACATACCAGAAATCCAGCTCTCGTAAACATGGGAAAAAAGTGGCATCCAAATACACCGAGAGGAGATTTTGAAAGTCCTTGGGATTTTGTGTGGAAAATGGATACAGGGTGTAATCACTAGCTGGGTACAAGCGAAAAGAGAAAACTTAAAAATACAACAGATTCCTACCAAAATTATTGACTTTTAAGCCTCACTTCCCTTTGTCCTACAGACAATAAGTTGTAGCTATTCTTGGGACACAGGCAGTGGCCCTGCACTCTGGCCCCTGGCCTCAGCAGCTGTCCCAGCTCAAAACTCCGAGTGCTACTTTCCCAGACCTGTCTCAGGATCTGCACTTAATGAGCACCAGGGCTCATTCTTCAAGTTTCTCCGGAGACTTTCATACATCTACAAAGATGACCTCATTCTTTAAGAGCATGGATTTAACCCGCTTTCCAGTCTCACTCCCTTACGGAACACACCGTTCACATCAGCAGCCTATCCACTATCGTCAGTCTTACTAAAACTCAAATACCAACACTACTGGTAACTTTGGAAGCCTGGAGAAAATCGTTTTGAACCTTTCAGGGAAACGTTCACACACCTTTTCTTAAAACGCTAGTTTTTATGATCTCACTCCCACGTGGCTTTCCTGAAGGATTATATTTCTAACGTCTTTCAACTAGAAAGAGGTAAAAATTCTAGGTACATTAGTCACCCACTACCCTCTTTCCTTCTCAGAGACTATCTGAATTCCAGTGAGTGTGCCTGCAAAGCCCAGTGCAGTTTCTGTTCAGGACACCGGTCTCACCTGTGAAGGCGTTCATGAACGTGGAGAGGGAGCGGTTCAACATTTTGAAGAAAGGGTCTCTGCACGGATATTTCTGAGACCCACAGAGGACGGTGTGCTCAAGGATGTGAGGAACTCCAGTGCTGTCCATGGGAGTGGTACGGAACTGCACGCTGGGGAAGGAGAGTGAACGGAACGTGAAATGTGAGGAACTCCCGAGCTGCCCCTGGGGGTGGAGCTGAACTGCACGCAGGGGAAGGACAGTGAATGGAATGTGAAAGGTTCAGCTACTGCTGTGGGCAGAGTTCCTGGACGCGTGACAACCTCAGGCTACTAGAACTCATCATGCTGACATCACAATTCTCCAATAGGAGGTTTTCCAACTATAATTTACAGTCTATGTATTTTGATGAGATTATAAGGTAAGCTTTTCCTTATTTTTCAAGATGCTCTGTCAAAAAGAATACTAGTGAGTTATTATTTTGAACCATGTAATGGACAGTCAATGTGTTAAATCGAGCTTACTCAACCTGCAGCCTGCAGCCCATATGATCAGGACAGCTTAGAATGTGGCCCGATACAAATTCATGCACTTTCTTAACACTGAGGTCTTTTATTTTTAAGTTCATCAGCTATCCTTAGTGTCAGCGTATTTTACGTGAGGCCCAAGATTGCTGCTATTCTTCCAACGTGGCACAGGGAAGCCAGAAGACTGGACACCCCCGTTTTAAATAAAAACATTCAAGACCATGTTCTCACACAGCATCACCTACCTGAACAGATTATTTGTGTCTTCTCTGGCCAGGTGTAAATACCTGGCTCCTGTGTCATCATGGCTGAGCTTCACTGCAGTCAGGAACAGCTCAGGAACAGATGTCACCTGAGTTAACAAGAAAAACAAAACCAGCTAAACTTAGACAAAATGGCCTTTGAAATGATTATCTTCGAGACACTGAGAAAACTGGCTTTTCTGCCTGAAATCAGGTGACACCAGGAAGCCAGCATTTCAGAGCTGGACAGGACAGAACCAACCTATCCAAGTCCCTTATCCTACAAACGAGGAAAGACAGACCTAAAAAAGGCAGATGAGAATGTATGAATGTATGTATGTATGTATGTATGTATGTATGTGTGTGTGTGTGTGTGTGTGTGTGTGTATATACGTTTATTTATTATATATATATATAAAGAGAGAGAGAGAGAGAGAGAGACAGTGTGCTTACTACTGGCTAGACATTTTCTATTTTTTTTTAATTTTTTATTCTTTTGTCTATGCATTTTCTAATCATGTCACATACAACCCTGTAAGGGAGATATTCTCATCCTCATTTACAGATGAAAAAAAACTGAGGCTCGGAGTGATGAAATAAGCTGCCCAAATCACAGAGCCAGGATTCACCCTGGTGTCCGCCCTTCCCATGGTACTGTGCTGCGTGCATCTGAGTAACACAGCTCCCCTCCACCACCTGCCCCGTGGCCCCTGTCTGTGTGCATCTCATCTCCTGTAGTGTTCAGAATGGACCTGCAAGGATTTACCCAAATGTGGGAGTGAGCTAGCCTGTGACAGAGGGAGAGGCTCCAGGACCAGCCTTTGCTTCTCCTAGTTTGGGATGGGTTCTCAGTGGTAGCTGGAAGCACAAAGCTGGGGCTTCCAGAACAGCTGGAGGGGCCTCGAGGATAGGAAAGCCCCCAGGAAAAAATAAAAGAATCCTCAGTCCTGGGGCCTGGTGGAAGGTCATCTCCTACTTTAGGTAAGCCTCCTGGTGGTGTCCACACTCCTCAGTATTAAAGAAACTGTCTTCTCTCCAGTTGTGCCAGCCAGCCTTTTCCCTCAATCACATACCACAACCCTATGATGACCACACCACTCACCACCCCCTCTTCCAGGTGCCACAAGAGTCACCTGTCCAAGCTCGCACAGCAAGCCACTGGCAGAGGTCAGATCTCGGGTCTCCTCAGCCCAATCTAGGGTGCCTGCCATCTAACATTCATGCATAAATGAGTGTTACAACCTGCATAACCTACAGCTGTTAAATTACTTATGTTTCCAAGCTTACTGTACTTTGTAACAGACGACCAATGCATTTAAAATCAGCAGATATAGTGAGATGTCTGCTTTCTAATAATATACAGCCGTCATAATAATAGCTTCCACGGTGGCTATTTCTCAAACAAGAATCATGACTTACCCTAAGTTTCTACAGCTGGACACAGTGGCTCACACCTATAATCCCAGCACTACGGAAGAGCAAGGTGATAGGGTTTGGCTGTGTCCCCACCTAAATCTCATCTTGAACTATATTCCCATAATCCCTCCATGTTGTGGGAGGGACCTGCTGGGAGGTAACCGAATCATGAGGGCGGTTCCCCATGTTATTCTCCTGATAGTATGTTCTCATGAGATATGACGGTTTCATAAGGGGCTTCCCCCTTCACTTGATTCTTATTCTTTCCTGCTGCCCTGTTAAGAGGTGCCTTCCACCACGATTGTTAAGTTTCCGGAGGCCTGCCCAGCCATGCAGAACTGAGTCAATTCCGCCTCTTTTCTTTATAAATTACCCAGTCTTGGGTATTTCTTCATAGCAATGTGAGACTAAACTAATACATAAGAAAAGAGGATTGCTTGAACCCAGGAATTTGAGACCAGCCTAGGCAACAAAGCAAGTTTCCATCTACACACACACACACACACACACACACACACACACACAAATTAGCCAGGCGTGGTGGCACCTCGTCCCAGCTATTTGGGAGACTGAGGCAAGAGGATCGCTTGAGCCCAGGAGTTCAAGGCTGCAGGGAGTCAAGATCATGCCACCACACTTCAGCCTAGGCGAAAGGGCAAGTCCCAGTCTCAAAAATAAATACGTTTCTATAAAATCTGAAAAATAAAGAAGAATCAACCACTCTGGGTAAGGCCCTTAATAACAGTAACCTGTACTATAAATCCAAGTGTTTCTGGTCAGCCTTGCAGGATTTCACAAATGCTCTGAGTCTGTTTTCGTGCCTGGACCTTGCCTGGAGCTCCCTGGTCACTGCCCTGACCAGAGACGGCTGCTCTCTCACGCCACCCTCTCCAGGAGCTCTTCCCTCTCCCCCAGCAGCAGCAGCTCCTGCTCCTCTCCACCCTCGGCGTGACGCACGGCGTCCACCGTGCGTCTTCAGTCACAGCTGCATCAGTCTTTCTAGATGGTAAGCTGTCTTTTACATTTGCTACAGCATCAAACAAAGCCAACAGCCAGCCAAATATGTGAAGTGTGTCATTTTTAGTTATTACGCTAAATAAAAAACAATGCAAAAGCTTGAAGCAAAATCACAAAACAAAAATTCGTTTTAATGTAAACCCAAGTAAGTACAGGTCTACAATTTCTTCTCTATAATTCTCAAAACCAAATGGCTCAAAGAACACAGTTTCTGCAGAAGTTTAGAGCAAACTATTTGATGGCAAAACCTGACCCAACAGATCAGGACATTGAGTCTTCACGATCACAATCGGTAAATCATTAGGTTTGGCTACAGAAACCTAATGTGTGTAACCTAAAGTGTCTGTAATCAGACACTAGTGTGTCTGATTACAGAGACCCAGCTGAAGTGTTACTTTCTAAAATCTGACAAGAATCAGGCTTTGCGGGACTGCAGGTCATTTCATTCATAAGCTCTGTTCAGCTGAGTAGCTACCACGCAGCAGGAGCTGGGCCATGGCCTCCGGACACAAGGATGAAAAGGCTGGTCTCTGCTTTGAAGGGCTCTGGACGGCTGCCAGAAGCCATACCCACAGGGCATGCGGATTTGAAGGGAGATGCCGAGGAGCCGTACCTGGTTTACGGTGAAGCCGTGGATTTTATCTCCCACTTGATACTGCAGAGCCCTCTCACAAGCCCGGGTACTGCTCCATCGCCACGCTTTGTGGTATGCATGTCTAGATGAAGAAGAGTCAGCTACGTTAGATGAGTTACGGGAAAATTATCTGGCTAAGATTATTCAGCGACAGAGTGAAAATACTCGCATGTGATAAAGACTATTAATTAAAAAAGAATTAAATACTGCATCTTCCAAAATCTTGCACAATCCAGAAAACTAATTTCTGGTAAGGTCCTTTCCATGTTAATGACCTTTTATCTTAACCAAAGCTTCAGTGTTGGAAATCTTTTCTTTACACATGTTCACGAATAACTGTAATACAATTACGGTTCAAATTCCCCTTAAGAAACAACTCTTAAACAAAAGGGCTTCCTTCCCTCACACAAGCCTCACAAGCCTTCACAGTACAGCAGGAAACTCACACTACAGTTAAATTCCATTTCAAGCCCAACAAATAGGTGCAAATTTAAAAAGTCTAATATTACCAGGAACTCTCACACTCTGTGGGTAACCCTCCATACAGGCACTGAGGAAAGAGACCTAAACAGAACATTGGCACAGCCGAAGAATATCTCACTTTATAGTGTTACTACTCAGCTATTCCCTTTTACATAATTCTTTATAAAATCATATATTAGTTTATAGAATTAGGGTTTGAAGAATCCCTTTATATAATCCTCTATATATAATCATATGATGATTCATAGTCTGAGTACATAAAGAGTATTTCCCACCCCCCCATATGTGTGTGTGTGTGTGTGTGTGTGTATTAGTTCATAATCAGAGGAATGCCTAGAGTGGACACAGTACAGAGCATGAATTAAGGAATAAGCAGCTTTTAATCGGAGGAATGCCTAGAGCAGACACAGTGCAGAGCATGATTTAGGAGAAAACAGTTATACCAGGACAAGAATCCATGGCCCAGGCGGCAGCGTTCAGTATCATAAAGATACCCACTGTATAGCAGGCTTGAGGAGAGAACCATTCCTCCTGATAAAGTTGTCGGACCTTGCTCCAGTTCTTGTGGAAGGCTGTCTTCAGATCAGCAATCCACCTTGGTAACTGTGAACTTTATCAATCAGCTCTTGCTATTGTGCTGCTCGAAAAGCATCTTCCCATAGAACTCATTGGAAGCTGCAAGCAGATGGCAGTAACCCTAACAGCTCTGTCACTACTGTGTGACTTAAAGCATCCTCCTATAAATCTTCTTAGTAGTAGTTTGCCCATAGATAGAAGTATTGCACACTGCACCCTCTTCACTGCACACGGCCCACCTAGCTTCGGTGACCTAATGGGGGTGGACGCCTTATTGCACATGGCCCTTGCCTTGATGGTAACGGGCCCCTTGCTGCACATTGTCCACCTCCTGGCCTAGGTGACCTAATGGGGGTGGACCCCTTGTTTTATTGCTCACGACCCTATCACTATCCTTAAAGATGATTTCACTCACTGCCCTGCGCCCTAACCTATACACAATAAATACTCATGCTTCTGGACATTCGGGACCTCGCCTGACTCCGCTCATATGTGGTATGGCCTCCCCAAGCCCAGCTGCATTTTCCCTCTACTTCTGTGTCCTGTCTCTTTATTTCTCGGATCCTGCACCTCAGCACAGCATAAGGCTCACCCCACGACCCTGTGGACCTTCAGCCCTACAATACACTACTACAGGGAGTACAAAGTGGAACGACTTTGGAAAAACACTTGGCATTTTTTTTTTTTTTGAGATGGAGCCTCACTGTCACCAGGCCGGAGTGCTGTGGCAAGATCTCGGCTCACTGCAACCTACACATCCTGGGATCAAGCGATTCTCCTGCCTCAGCCTCCCAAGTAGCTGGGCCTAAGATCGTGCATCACCACGCCCAACTAATTTTTGTAGAGACAGGGTTTCACCACATTGGGGCCAGGATGGTCTTGATCTCGACCTCATGATTCGCCCATCTTGACCTTCCAAAGTGCTGGGATTACAGGTATGAGCCACTGCACCCAGCCAGCAGTTGGCATTCTTTAGCAACGCTGAAGATCGGAAACATTCACCTCCACACCTTACACCACTGCCCAGCACACATGGATGAGAATGTCAGCACTACCCCTGATAGTCCCAAACGCAACTCACCCAGATGGGTCCACAGAGGATGGATAAACAGCAGACTAATCATTCAGTAAACAAAAACCCTAAGGACCAATAAAGTAAAGGGCCTACAACTCTACGTAACAAAGATGTGGGTCACATAACGTGAAACAAAAGATACACATGATACAGGATTACCCAAAAGAGGTATTATTCAAACAGGTAACAATGTACTGGCAGAATGCATCGAGGTGGTAAAATACAAAAACGCAAGGACATTTCTGTAAGTCAAGACAATGATAATTAAAAGGGAGGGAGAGGGTTATGAGCAATTAGGGGCAATCTTCAGCTTGGTCATGGGGAAAGTATAACTATTTATTTAGAGACAGAGTCTTGCTCTGTTGCCCAGGCTGGAGTGCAATGGCACAACCTCCACTCACTGCAACCGTCACCTCCTGGATTCAAGAGATTCTCCTGCCTCAGCCTCCCACATAGCTGGGAATATGAGCATTCACCACCATACCCTGCTAAGTTTTGTTTTTGTTTTTTTTTTGAGACGGAGTTTCGCCCTTGTTACCCAGGCTGGAGTGCAATGGGGCGATCTCGGCTCACTCCAACCTCTGCCTCCTGGGTTCAGGTAATTCTCCTGCCTCAGCCTCCTGAGTAGCTGGGATTACAGGCATGTGCCACCATGCCCAGCTAATTTTTCATATTTTTAGTAGAGACGGGGTTTCACCATGTTGACCAGGATGGTCCCGATCTCTTGACCTCGTGATCCATCCGCCTCGGCCTCCCAAAGTGCTGGGATTACAGGCTTGAGCCACCGCGCCTGGCCAAGTTTTGTATTTTTAGTAGAGATGGGTTTTGCCACATTGGCCAGGCTGGTCTCAAACTCCTGGCTTCAAGTAGTCCCCACCCTGACCCACCCTGGCCTCCCGAAATGCTGGAATTACAGGGATGAGCCACAGCCCCCAACCTACCTATTTTCTAACAATTATCCTCAGCTGGATGAGATGACTCACACCTGTAATCCCAGCAATTTGAGAGGCTGAGGCGGGGAGGGGGGGCACTTGAGCCCAGGAGTTCAAAGGCAGCCTGGGTAACATAGCAAGATCCCTTCTCTTGAAAAAATATTCTCCTCTCAAATTGTACATCTTGTGGGATTTTCTACATTAATATAAGCCACCTAAATACTTAAAGACGATATGGGCCCGGCGCGGTGGCTCACGCCTGTAATCCCAGCACTTTGGGAGGCCGAGGGGAGTGGATCACGAGGTCAAGAGGTCGAGACCATCCTGGTCAACATAGTGAGACCCCGTCTCTACTCAAAATACAAAAAATTAGCTGGGCATGGTGGCGTGTGCCTGTAATCCCAGCTACTCAGGAGGCTGAGGCGGGAGAACTGCCTGAACCCAGGAGGCGGAGGTTGCGGTGAGCCGAGATTGCGCCATTGCACTCCAGCCTGGGTAACAAGAGCGAAACTCCGTCTCAAAAAAAAAAAAAAAAAAAAAAAAAAAGACGCTATGTACGGGGTGGGGGGCACCGATTCCGTCACTGGCCACGTTATGAAGGTATCTCAACATCGCTGACTGATCCCGCAAATTTCAGAATTACGAGGCTGAGCAACATTTCAAGAAACTACTTATCATCAAGGACGTGATAGGAAAGCCCTGAGCGGCGAGGCCAGGGCCTCCCCGGACCTTTCCAGAAACCTGCTGCGGCACCCACGCCACGGACGCCCCGCGCCGGCGGCACCCAGCTGCGACCTGCTAAACACGGGCTCGGGGGTCACCGCGAACACTAAACCGCTTCGTCATTCTTCCCCCGTAAACGGAGTGACTAATACAGCAAAGCAGGGCCGGGCGCGGTGGCTCACGCCTGTCATCGCAGCGCTTTGGGAGGCCGAGGCGGGCGGATCACGAGGTCGAGAGATCGAGACCATCCTGGTCAACATGGTGAAACCCCGTCTCTACTAAAAATACAAAAAATTAGCTGGGCATGGTGGCGCGTGCCTGTCATCCCAGCTACTTGGGAGACTGAGGCAGGAGAATTGCCTGAACCCAGGAGGCGGAGGTTGCGGTGAGCCGAGATGGCGCCATTGCACTGCAGCCTGGGTAACGAGCGAAACTCCGTCTCAAAAAAAAAAAACAAAAGCCACAAAGCCGCTCATTCCGGGAGGCTCCGTTCTCCGAACGCAGCGGACTCATCGCAACGCGCGGGCTGCGTGCCTGGGTCCCTGAAGGGCTCGGCCTCCAACAGCAGGGACCCGGAGGCAACGCCATCCGCCAGCACCCGGCTCCGGCCCACGCCGACGAAGGGCCCCGCGGGGAGCGCCGCGGCCAGGCCGGGCCCCAGCCCCAGGCACCGGCCCCGGAGCGGGCGGCAGCGGGGGTCCTCGGGCCGCGGACGCGGGAGCTCCGGCTCGCCCCAGACCTTGCCCTCCCGGGTCCCCGCGCGCCGCGTCTCACCCGCCGCTCAGCCGCCTGAGCGCAAGCAGGCCCCGCCGCCCGCCGCAGCGCCACATGGCGTCTCACCAGCTCGGGCCTTGCGGGGAGCCGTCTTAAGCCGACGCGGCGCGCGGGGCGGGGCTCGCGGTGCCGGCCCCCACTCCTATTGGTCAGCGTGAACGGCGACGCCCCCTGCCATAGGCTGCAGGGGAAAAGGGCGGCCTTCCCGGCTACAGGGAGGGAAGGAGGAACGTGCGGAGGGAGGAGGGCGGAAGGGGCGGGGCCAGCGGGACGAAGGAAGGGGCGTGGTTATTGGTAAAAGGGGCGGGGTGCTGCCCGAGAAGGATGTGGGCAGATGATAGGAGGGGCGTGGCGGGAGACGTGCCTGTGCATACTGGGTGGGGCCTGGTGGACGGAGGGGCTGCGCAGCGGAAGAGGGGAGTGCTATGTTGGGCGGGGCTGTGCAAGTGAGGGGTGGGGCTTAGTGAGGGGCAGCTCTTTGTAGGTGAGGAGTGAAACCTAGTGGGAGAGGGGCTTGCAGGGAGCTGGGCCTCGGGGGCGGGGCTTGCAGGTAATGGGTGGAGCCTAGTGGGCGGGGCTGCAGGTGAGCTGCGCCTTGGGGGCGGGGCTTGAAGAAGATTGGGTGCAGCCTAGTGGACAGGGTGGGGTAGGCCTTTGAGAATGCATCACGTCTCTTCTAGGAAGAATTTGGACGTGTGAACACAAAATATCCGGGTCAGGTCTCAATCAATTTAGAAAGTTAATTTGCCAAGGTTAAGGGTATGCCCATGACACAGCCTCAGAAGGTCCCAAGGACATGTGCCCAACATGGTTGAGACACAACTTGCTTTTATACGTTTTAGGGAGACATGAGACACCCACCAACATGTATTATTGAAGTGGGGGCTTCCTAGATAAGAAGCAAATGTTTGCATTGTTTTGAGTCTCTGATTGGACCTTGTCACTGAACACACAATTTACATTTGAAGGTAGAGGAACAGTCACTGATTCCTTAGTCTGGCTCAGTGAAACAACAGGGCAGAGGAAGGGATCAGATATGTGTTTGTCTCACCCGTGAGCCTCAAGAGATGACTTTGAGTTCTGTCTGTCCTAGGTCCATGAGGAATGTCCTTGCGGACAAATTGTGAGGAAGGTATTTAGCTTTTAAAAGTTTTGATACAGGAGGCTGAGGCAGGAGAATTGCCTAAACCCAGGAGGCGGAGGTTGCGGTGAGCCGAGATCTCGCCATCGCACTACAGCGTGGGTAACAAGAGCGAAACTCCGTCTCAAAAAAAAAAAAAAAAAAAAAAAGTCTTGATAGCTCTCTTACTTAGGAATAAAATGGGAGGCAGGTTTGACACAGTTCCCAGCTTGACTTCTACGTTTGGCTTGGTGATTTGGGTTCCCGAGATATTATTTTCCTTTTACAGGTGATACATACTAATAAGGCATCACATCTCTGATCTTAGGGGAGATCGTTGGGGTATCATTAACCCTATTGTGAGCGGCCAGGAAAATGAGACACTGGAATGTTATCATGTTTTTACGTCTTTGAAGATAGATGCTGTGTAAGTCTAGTAATTATTACTTAAGAGTATGTTCCCATAGCGTGCAGTGCCACTGATGGATAACCTAGATAAACAAATGCCCAAACATTTACAAATAATTATTTTGAGTAGCAGTCAAGCTAGTTGTAACACCCACAGGTAGTCTCAGTTTATATTAACATAAATACTCCAACACAGAAATTAAAAATCTGAACTTGTGTATGCAATTTGCTATGTTACAAAACCACATCCTATGTATAGTGAAATTCATTGTTTTAGTGAAATTCGACAGTGATTTTTTAAGAAATCAGAATAGGGCCGGGCGTGGTGGCTCAGGCCTATAATCCCAGCACTTTGGGAGGCGAGGCGGGTGGATCACGAGGTCAAGAGATCGAGACCATCCTGGTCAACATGGTGAAACCTCGTCTCTTCTAAAAATACAAAAAAAAAAAAAATTAGCTGGGCATGGTGGTGCATGCCTGTAATCTCAGCTACTCAGGAGGCCGAGGCAGGAGAAATGCCTGAACCCAGGAGGCGGAGGTTGCGGTGAGCCGAGATCGCGCCATTGAACTCCAGCCTGGGTAACAAGAGGGAAACTCCGTCTCAAAAAAGAAAAAGAAAAAGAAAAAGAAATCAGAATAGATTGTGACTGAGACTTAGAAGGGAAATCAAATAAATATCGAGTCTTAAAGGTTTGTGTCTCCCCAGAAAGATATATTGGGGTACTAACTCCCAATACTGCAGATTGTGACTTTATTTGGAGATACAAAGTCTTTACAGATATAATTAAGCTAAAATGGCATCATTGGGTGGGCCCTACTCCAGTATGGCTCATGTCCTTATAAAAAAGGAAAATTTGGATGCAGAGACAGATATGTGATATAGCTGGCCTGGAGTTAGAACCTGAACAATGTCATTTTATAAAATACAAAACTGTTTTTTAAATAAGTTGTAAAGGCTGCCCATTCTCCTCACAAAAACTACTGGCCTTAGCTTCTGTAAATAAGACTGCTAGTTTACTTTGCAGAATGCAAAGAAGTAAAGCTGCTTACCTTCTCTTATCAGTAACTGCCAGAGTTGCTAGCCAGCAATAACCAGAATAAGCAGCCTGAGTCCATTCCATCCTGGCTCCTGCAACCCGTAATAAGTAACCAAAGATCTGTACCCCTACCCAGATAATGTATAAACTAATGTTTACCTTGACTTCTGTAATCCACTGAAGTAACAATCGGAATGACAAAAGTCCCCTGGCCCTTGGAATGTCTGGAGCCCCCCTCACCCTCCTCTCTGCCCGGGAGGTGATTTACAGAATCCACTAGCCTTCAAAATGTCTGAAGCCTTTCATCCCCATCCCCGCTCCTCACCCCCACTCCCAAGGTGGTTTTACGGGTATAAAAAGGTCTTGCCACCCTTCTTTCTCGGCCACGGGTTGGAGAGACGTGAGTCCTCCGTGGTCGCCAGCAATAAACCCTGCAGTTTGGCATCCTTTTGCCTTGGTGTTGACTTTCTATGCTCGGTCCGGTATAACAGATATACACACACAGGGAAAATGCCATGTGAAAATAAAGGAAATATTGGGACTGGAACTTCTACAAGCCAAGAAATGCTGAGGGTTGCCAGTCCATCACCACAACCTCAGGATGTGACATGGAATAGACTCTGCCTTCAAGCTAGGAAGAAACTAATCCTCTGATATCTCCATCCTGGACTTCCAAACTCTACAATGGTGAGATAAGAAATTTCTTTTTTTCTAATCTGCCCAGTTTGCAGTTCTTTATTACCATGGCCTTGGCAAACAAATACAGAGATCTCAAAGTAAGTTTACCTCTGAAAGAAAAATATGAAGTGATTCAACCAAATATGGTGTTTTGCAGGGTTGCATGTCATGGACATAATACATGCATTTAGAAAACCTTTATTTCAGAATTCATCATAAACCAAAAGTGATGATTGCTGGAAATCAAAACTAAGCAATCAGCTCAGTGCCTCTAAATTTAGGATTACAGAAATGTGTGGACTGTCAGCACACTGAGTATTAACGGCACAGTGTAAGAAGAAAGTGCCTCCTTCTTTCTGGAAAACCCAGGTTCCAATCCTAGTACCATCATCCCTTCATCCCTTCTTTTTCACACAGTAGACAATTTTAGCGTTACCTATTTGCTAACCACCGACCTTCGTTACTTACGAGTTTGAATCAAGCATTTCATCTTTCTGTTGAACTTACATAGACTCACCTGTAAAAAAACAAAGGAGGCTAGATTTTCTTCAGGTTTACTTTCCACCCTAAAATCCCATCGTTTTATCACCTTAGGTCTTACTTGCGACAGTGACCACATGCATGGAAGAAGGTCAGGGTTACTCATAACTAAAGAAAAGTCACAGTAACCATGGCATATTTATTACTTTATCTATCAGTTAAAAATGCTTCATAAAACAAAGGTTACTGACATTTGTGAAGTGATGAGAATCACATGTTTTCATCCTCTGGGTACTGTGTAGCACTATATATGTTTTTGCCTTTTCTTTTTTAAAGCACTTCAGCGTTATCCATACGAATTTTAAATGCATGCACTTTTTCACCAGGAATTTCACTTCATGAAATTTTTTTTTTTGAGACGGAGTTTCGCTCTTGTTACCCAGGCTGGAGTGCAATGGCGCGATCTCGGCTCACCGCAACCTCTGCCTCCTGGGTTCAGGCAATTCTCCTGCCTCAGCCTCCTGAGTAGCTGGGATTACAGGCATGCACCACCATGCCCAGCTAATTTTGTGTATCTTTAGTAGAGACGGGGTTTCACCATGTTGACCAAGATGGTCTCGATCTCTTGACCTTGTGATCCACCCGCCTCGGCCTCCCAAAGTGCTGGGATTACAGGCTTGAGCCACCGCGCTCGGCCGCACTTCATGAAATTTATCCCACAATTGTATTCTCACAAGGGTACAATGATATAAAAATAAAAATGTAGCTGGGCAGGGTGGCACACGCCTGTAGTCCTTGTACTTTGGGAGTCCGAGGTGGGCGGATCACCTGAGGTCAGGAGTTTAAGACCAGCCTGACCAACATGACGAAACCCCATCTCTACTAAAAAATGCAAAAATGAACTGGGCGAGGTGGCACACACCTGTAATCCCAGCTACCCTGGAGGCTGAGGCAGGAGAATCGCTGGACCCCAGCAGGTGGAGGTTGCAGTGGACCAAGATGGTGCCTCTGCTCTCTAGCCTTTAGCCTGGGCGACAGAGCAAGACCCTGTCTCCCCCAAAAATAAATAAATAAATATGCTCCCTGCAGTGTTTTTTGACTACAAACGAATATAGAACAACAAACATGTCTATCAAGAAGAGTTTTCTTAAATAAAATGTCACATATTTGCATAATTAAATGCTATGCAGAGACCAAAACAGTTATACATGTCATTGTTCGTATATCATACACGTGCTATAAATTGGTAAGCAAAAGAGGCAGCAAAAGAGGAAGAGGAAGGAGGCTCCTGTTTCTAACCAAAGGGTCCTTGGGGAGACCTGACTTCGGGAAGGCCTACATTTACATATCAAATCCCAATTCAAAGGAAGGTAAACCAAGTTTCGGGAATGGGACTACAGGGAAGCAAGTGAGGCATGAGGCACAGTGCTCCGAGAGCTTTCTGCAGCCCCTGCTGGGCCTTCCTTCGCCGGCTCTCCTGGTCTGGCAAGGGCATGGTGCCCGGGGTTAGGTCTGGCCTTAATATGTGAAGTTGAAGCAGACACCTGCAATTCTGCCTTTGACTCAAAGCTGCTTTTTTTTTTTTTTTTTGAGACAGTCTCACTTTGTCACCAGGCTGGAGTGCAGTCTCAACTGCACTTGGCTCACTGCAATCTCCGCCTTCTGAGTTCAAGCAATTCTCCTGCCGCAGCCTCCCGAGTAGCTGGGACTACAGCTGCGCACCATCACGCCCAGCTAACTTTTGTATTTTTAGTGGAGACGAGGTTTCACCATGTTGGCCAGGGTGGTCTCAATCTCTTAACCTCATGATCCACCTGCTTCAGCCTCCCAAAGTGCTGGGATTACAGGCATGAGCCACCGCGCCCGGCCCAGAGCCACTTTTCTAAACTTATATTCTTGCCTAATACATTTCTAAAGAAATAAAATTTTTGGCATATTTTCTGTGAACATTAGCAATGCTTTCAAGGTAAGAATAGATCATCTGAGTCCACATGGTTTAAACAGATACGTTCACAATATGACTGTATTTGGAAATATGGTCTTTACAGAGATACTTAAGTAAAAAATGAGGTTATGTGGGTGGACCTAGATTCAAAGTGGCTGTTGTCCTTATAAGAAGAGATTAGGGGCCGGGCGCGGTGGCTCATGCCTATAATCCCAGCACTTTGGGAGGCCCAGGCGGGTGGATCAAGAGGTCAAGAGATCGAGACCATCTTGGTCAACGAGGTGAAACCCCGTCTCTACTAAAAGTACAAAAATCAGCTGGGCATGGTGGTGCGCGCCTGTAATCCCAGCTACTCGGGAGGCTGAGGCAGGACAATTGCTTGAACCCAGAAGGCAGAGGTTGTGGTGAGCCGAGATCGTGCCATTGCACTCCAGTCTGGGTAAAAACAGTGAAACTCCGTCTCAAAAAAAAGAAGAGATTAGGACACAGGCAAACCCAGAGGGTGACCATATTGGGACACGGGGGGACGGAGGCCAGTTTCACACCAAGGAGAGAGGCCTCCGAAGGGACCAGCCCCACTGATGTCTCCGTCTCAAACTCCAGCCTCCAACATTATAAGACGATGCTTTGCTGCTGTCTAAGCTGCCAGTTTATGGTATTTCTGTTTGCTCGAGTCCAGAAGTTTAAGACCAGCCTGGACAACTTAGGGAGACTCCGTCTCTACAAAAACAGAGACATGGTCAGCTGCACCTGGCTGACCTGTAGGCCCCAGATGCCTTAGTCTGTTTGTGCCACTCTCACAAATATACCTTGGACTGGGTGGTTCATAAAGAACAGAAATGCATTTCTCAAGTTCTTGGGGCTGGGAAGTGTATGATCAGGGAGCCTGCAGATTCAGGGACTGGAGAGGGCTGAGCTCTGCTTCTGGATGCTGCCTTGTGCTGCATCCCCAGAGGGGATGAATGCTGTGTCCTTACAGGGTGGAAGAGATGGAAGGGCAAGAGTGTGCTGGCTTCAACCTCCAGCCCTTTCATGAGGCACTGATTCCACTCACAACAGTGGGACCTTTGTGACCTGATGACCTCCCAAAAGCCATACCTTTCAATACTGTTGCACTGGAAAGTAACTTTCAGCATGGATTTTGGGGGGACATCATCATCCAAACCATAGCACCAGTCCTTCATGAAGTCACCCCAATATGCATGATCCAAAGCCCCTACCGTGAATCATGCTGTTAGGCTATGCATGTGGCCTAAGGCCCCAGCTAGACAAAAAGTCTCTTATCCGACAAGACACCCCTGTGCCTTAGACGTGACCTCCCAGGAGCTGAGGGCAAAGGCCAGAGTGCTTCTTGGGAAAGGTTAGATTTTTTTCTTTTTTTCCCAGACAGGGTCTCTCTCTGTTGCCCAGGCTGGAGTGCAGTGGGGTGTTAATTGCTCACTGCAGCCTCCATGTCCCAGGCTCATGTGATCCCCCCTTCCCAGAGGAGCTGGGACCACAGGTGTGCATCACCACACCCAGCTAATTTTTGTACTTTTTGTACAGATGGGGTCATGCTCTGCTGCCCTGGCTGATCTCAAGCTCCTGGGCTCAATCCTCCCACCTCAGCCTCCCAAAGTGTTGGGATTACAGGCAGCAGTTACTGTGCCTGACCAAAGCTTAGCTCTTTACCTCACATGACTTAAAGTGCTATTATATAGAAACATTTCCAAAGTTCAGAGACCCTGATTGAACCAGACAACTGTACTACCAGTGCTCAGAGTGGAAAGAACATAAAAGCCATGCCCTTTATTGAATGCAGATTGACGAGGCTGATTTCTGCATTTAGATCACATCTGCAGAATGTATTTCTGTGTGTTAGTGCACATATTAGATAAATCAATCATGGTGCTTGATGGAGCCACAGCCCCTTCCCCCAAATCAGCTTCCATTCCCATGCCTGGCTGGCACCTCCAGCCTCAGCCACCAACACTGTGTGCTGCAGGACAGGCCCTGTGGCTCCCACTGATGTAAAAATGGGCTCCTGGAGACACCAGCAGTCTGTCCTCCGGGGCCAGGGCTATGATTGACTTGATGTATTATCAATAGTTATCAGCAGAGCCAATCAGAAGCCCTCTCTCAATAATTGAAATTGGAAATCAAAGAAAGACTCACCATAGGAAGTGGGAAAAAGTATATCAGAACATAGTGTAGCTAAATTCCGTGAATAGTGGGGTCCTGGTGTTGGGGTCGCCCCTGAGTGAGGCTAACAACTTGGCCTCCGCCATTAGGTGAGCTTGATCCCTTACACACTTTCCCTGGCTGGAGGCCATCGAGCTATGGGGAAGAAAAGTTGGGAGAAGAATGACTAAACAGAGCACTATTTTCAGGCTTCTTGGCCGATGAGATAACGGCTGGGTGAACACTGAAGTGATTCAACTGTGTATTGTGTTCCCCTTTCTGGCTCCTAATCTTAACCTGTTCTATGACTTTGTTTACCAGGCATTGTTTCAGCCTGGGGACCTCCCCTGCGGCCCTTGTCTTTGGCAGATGCATGATTTACTGCTGAGCTTGTGACTTCTAGATAATTGAGGATTGTTATCCGAGTTACTGGTTGTTCTGATAATATTGATAATCAGCATCACCTACTTCCCCCTTGACCTTTTAAATCAGTATCTGTTCCTTTCACTAGTTCCCCAGAATTGTTTTCTGTTTCTTTTGTTACTTAAGAAATGCTTTGATCTGATGTAAACAATAAGTAGAAAAGTATATAATGGAACCTACTGCACAAATAAAATTGCTGTTTGGGCACTGCCTAATCAGTCCTCCAGACCCCGCTCTCTGTCTCCTTTTTTTCCATGCACGTCCTCTTCCAGGTTTGCAACCCCCTTGCTGGATGAGACTCTCGGGCTCGTGTTCAGTTCACAACATCCTGGGGTCCCCCCTGCAATACCTCAGAGCTGTCTTGGATACACTGAACTGTTCTTTTCCGTAAAAACCAATCCTCTTGTGACTTAAAAAAAATCTGAGATTCCACCTCCTCATCACCTCACACATAGGCTTAGAATGCACCCTCTGTCTGCTCGTGGGTAAAGAAAATAAAGAACGGAACCCTCCGCACCCAATTCTCTCCTTCTCTGCACTCCATGTAGGCAAATCGAGCCAACAATCAAAGGTCAGTCCTGCTGCAGCAGATGGACCCTGGAGCTTAGATCATCTGCATTTTGAATAAAAAGGGTTGCAAGATTAGCAAAACAAAGGCAATGCAAATCACCAATGCTTGCTACTTTATGAAATCTTTGCATGCCTTTTACAAGAAAAGGTTTAGTCTCATGCTTTTTAAAAATGTAAATGGAAGGTCTACATTAATAGTGCTCACATATTACGTGGTGCCTTAGGCTTGGTATCGTATTATTTTGATTTTCCTGAATACTAACTATGATAGGGTGTTTTATCTCTTTTCTAAAGTGACGTGTTTATTATAGTTCCATAATGAATATTTAAACATATCACATTATTGATAAACATTCATTTATATAAAAATATAAGCCATCTTATACTGTATCAAAGTTCTTAAGGACCAACCTCTTAATAATGTTGAAGGTCTTCTAAATGCTCTCAGGTACACAACAAAACATTTGAATGATGAGACTACCTCCGAGCAAATTAAATCCGTGCTGCAATAACAGTTCCGGAGTAAGCACCTGCTGTAGGCAGAAGACAGTGTTTTAGTGATTGCAATGACTATCTCATTCATTCTTGCTTTTATTCCTTCCTCTGTTCCTCTTCCCTCTTTTTTAATCATGTTCTTGTTCTTAAGACTTCTTTTCTGTGCCCAAATCAGTAAAGTGACACCCTGAAGGGACACCATCCTTCCACACAGGTCATCTAAGGCAGCTAATTATGCATTGCATCGGGATCTCTACTGAGAAAAGCTCTGTGACTTGAACTAAACATTTTTAAATGTAGTTTTTTTTTTTTTTTGAGACAGAGTTTCGCTCTTCTTACCCAGGCTGGAGTGCAATGGCACGATCTCGGCTCACCGCAACCTCCACCTCCTGGGTTCAGGCAATTCTGCCTCAGCCTCCTGAGTAGCTGGGATTACAGGCACACGCCACCGTGCCCAGCTAATTTTTTGTATCTTTAGTAGAGATGGGGTTTCACCATGTTGACCAGGATGGTCTCGATCTCTTGACCTCGTGATCCACCCGCCTCGGCCTCCCAATTAAATGTAGATTTTTTTTGAAACTAATATTTAATATTGCTTCTCCTGCACGGTGAGCTGCCTATTCTGCTATTTAAAAACCCTCAGTGACTTTATTTCCTACTGCCGCCTTTTTCATGTGCAACCAAAATGCAAATGTTTAAATTAACTGTGTTGTACAAATGGTACCCAAGTTTTAAGTTTGCATTTTGACTTTTTTTGTAAGGATGTATGTTGTGTGTTTAACCTTTATTAACTAACGTTAAAAACTGTGATGTGTGCGTAGAATATTACGTATACATGTTCATGTCTAAAGAATGGCTGTTGATGATAAAATAAAAATCAGCTTTCATTTTTCTAAAAAATAAATAAATAAATAAAATATAAGCCATCTTAACATGGATGGATTTGTAAGTGGAAATATTTTAATAAAATATTTGAAAAGGGAAAGTAATCTGTTCATGCACCATAAATCTCACTTGGTTTCCTTAAATATTAAGGTTATGCCACAACAGCATCTGTGATTTCACCGGTAAACTGTTCTCCAGGTTTTTGGCAGGTATTTTGCATGTGTTAATTGGGTGTTAACAAAGTAATCCCATATGAAAGTATGGTCACAATTGCTGCCCTGGCTTGTAGTGGGAAGACAGCAGCAAAGTGCACTTCAACAAGTTCGTGCTGGGAGCTCAACTCCGTGCTCCGCTGCTGCTGGGCTGTGCGGCTCTGGAAACCTGACCTCTCTGGGCTTCACTTTCCGTTTCTACAAAACCAAGAGCTTCAAGCCAATCTCGACATTCCTTTTCTGTTCTGAGGTTCTGTTATTCCATGAGTTAGCTATACAGTAATTAGACAAGGAAACAACCTCACTAATAAACGAGTATCACTGTCTTCTTTGAAACTTGCAAGGCTTCGGCCGGGCACGGTGGCTCATGCCTGCAATCCCAGCACTTTGGGAGGCTGATGTGGGTGGATCATGAGGTCAGGAGACTGACATCGTCCTGGCTAACATGGTGAAACTCTGTCTCTACTAAAAGTGCAAAAAGAAAAAATAGGCAGGCATGGTGGCACATGCCTATAGTCCCAGCTATTTGGGAGGCTGAGGCAGGAGAATTGGTTGAACCCAGGAGGTGGAGGTTGCAGTGAGCCAAGATTGCACCATTGCACTCGGCATGGGTGACAGACTGAGACTCCATCTCAAAAAAGAAAGAAAAAGAAACTTGCAAGCATTTATGGAGAATAAATTTCCCATCTCTCCTCTCTCTCCTCTCCCCAACCCCTATTTACCAGTGTCTCCCTTCAGCCATGGAAACCTGGTTTGACATCATACGCAACAAAACTTCTGCTGAGAAAAAGACTTGATGGATAGACTCCTGAGTAGACCACACAGTTTCAGTGGCAGGACTTATATCAATATATCTGATCCATTTATATTTGTACATTTTGCATTTTTTGAAATACTGAAAATAATAATTTAGTTCTCCCAAACTGTACCCCTCCCCTTAAATCAAGTTAACGATTTTCTTGTTTTACTTTTCTTTGTTTTTTTTTCTTTTTTTTTCCCCTGAGATGGAGTCTTGCTCTATTGCCCAGGATGGAGTGCAGTGCGTGATCTCAGCTCACTGCAACCTCCGCCTGCTGGGTTCAAGCGATTCTCCTGCTTCAGCTGCCTGAGTAGCTGGATTTACAGGCGTACGTCACCACGCCTGGCTAACTTTTGTATTTTTAGTACAGACAGGGTTTCACCTTGTTGGCCAGGTTGGTCTCAAACTCCTGATCTGGCTTCCCAAAGTGCTGAGATGGCAGGCGTGAGCCACCACACCCGGCTCTTGGCTGACTTTTCATATATGTCTGTTATATGTGCATGCTCTTTTAAATTCCCGTATTTTTTATTTGACTTGATTTTCACCTTTAAAATGAGAGCATATGGTGTGTAAAGTTGCGGAACTTGCTCTCTTCACTTCATGGTATAACACACTATGAAGATGACTTCACATCACTGGGATGTCAATCTGATAGTGTCGTTACTGGGTCATGTGAATGTGAACAGAAGCCACATGCATAGTCAGTGAAATACAGCAGTTGACAATGTCACCATGTGTTAGAAATGCCAGGTTCAGGGAGTAAAAGCCAGGAGCAGGAATGAACATAAACTAGGCATAATAAAATGAAATGAAAATAGTTTCTGTGTAACTATCCCGGAAGTAAATTTCTAGATGGAATTTGGCTTTTTTCCCCCAAAGGAGCAAATAAAGCCAGGGGCAGTGGCTCACACCTGTAATCCCAGTACTTTGGGAGGCTGAGGTGGGAGGACCACTTGACTCAGGAGTTCAAGAGCAGCACGGGCCATAAAATGAGACCCTGTCTCCACAGAACATTTTTTAAACAGCTGAGTGTGGTGGTGCCCAGGTGTGGTCCTGGGTGCTCTGGAGGCCAAGGTGGGACAATGGCTTGAGTCCAGGAGGCAGAGGTGCCAATGAGCCGTGATCTTACCACTGCGCCACAGCCTGGGCTACAGAGCAAGACCCAGTCTCAAAATTGGGGCAAATAACATGTTTTTAAAAAGAATCCTATTTCATCTCATACAATAATTTCTCCTGCAGAGATGAATTCCCAACCTTAGGTTCTATTTTTAGCAGTGCTATGACAGGACGCTGCCACTAGATGGCTGCCTTTCGTCTAACTTGGACAATTTCCTTGACAAGGGTTCTGCATTTGAGAAAACATGTCCTTTACATGGTTTATTTATTTTTACTAAAATTGCTTTCATGACAGTTACTCAAACTCACAACCACTTCATAATGCTAGGGTGGCATTTTAAACAGGATAAGGGAAACAGAGCAACTGCCGCTGGAAAGTGATGGAACACCATGGTGAGTTTTCAGAGGACAAGGAGCTTCTGTGGTGCTCTGCTGCCCCATCTCCTATGATTTGTAAATGAATGCGTGGGGGCACCCTGTTTGAGAGTGGAGCTCTGGACGTGGGGTCTGGAGAGTAGCTGTGTGCTGCCTTTGCTTTTGAGACATTCATTAATTCCCCTTATTTCCCCTCCTCATTCCACTCATTCATTTCCCTCCTCATCCCAGTCATTCATTCCCCTCATTTCCCTCCTCATTCCACTCATTCATTCCCTTCATTTTGCTCCTCATTCCAGTCATTGATTCCCCGGATTTCCCCTCCTCATTCCACTCATCCGTTCCCCTGATTTCCCCTCCTCATTTTACTCATTCATTCCACTCATCTCTCTCCTCATCCCATTCATTCATTCTCATTTCCCTCCTCATCCCACTCATTCATTCTCCTCATTTCCCTCCTCATCCCATTCATTTATTCTCCTCATTTCCCTCCTCATCCCATTCATTCATTCCCCTCATTTTCCCTCCTAATTCCACTCATTCATTCCCCATTGCCTTTTCTCATCCCTCTCATTCACTCCCTTCATTTCCCGTCCTCTTTCCACTTATTCTTTCCTCTCATTACTCTCCTCATCCCACTCATTCATTCCCCTCATTTCCCTCCTCATTCTCATTCTCCCTCCTCATTCCACTCATTCATTCCCCTCATTTCCCCTCCTCGCTCTACTCATTGATTCTCCTCATTCACCTTCTCATCCCACTCATTAATTCTTCCCATTTCACTCATTCATTTCCCTCCTCATTTCACTCATTCATTCCTCTCATTTCCCCTCCCCATCCCTCTCACTCATTCCTCTCATTTTGCTCCTAATCCCACTCATTTCTTCCCTCATTTCCCCTCCCCAAACCACTCATTCATCCCCCTCATTTCCCCTCCCCATCCCACTCATTCATTCCCCTCTTTTTCCCTCCTCATCCCATTCATTCATTCCCCTCATTTCCCTCCTCATTTCACTTATTAATTTTTCTCATTTCCCCTCCTCATTCTACTCATTCATTTCCCTCATCTCCCTCTTAATTGCATTCATTCATTTTCCTCGTTTACCCTCCTCATCCCACTCATTCATTCCCCTCATTTTCCCTCCTCATTTCACTTGGGGGCGAGCCCCTGCCTTGCTTCCCACCCCATCCAAGAGCTTTCCATTCATAGCATATGGGTGGCATGGATGAATCTCTCTCTCTCTCTCTCTCTCTCTCTCTCTCTCTTCTTTTTTCTTGAGTTGAAGTTTCACTCTTGTTGCCCAGACTAGAGAGCAGTGGCACTATGTTGGCTCACTGCAACCTCTGTCTCCTGGTTTCAAGACTTTCTCCTGCCTCATCCTCCCCAGTAGCTGGGATTACAGGCATGCACCACCACGCCTGTCTAATTTTTAGTAGAGACGGCGTTTCTCCATGTTGGTCATGCTGGTCTCAAACTCCTGACCTCAGGTGATCCTCCCACCTTGGCCTCCCAAAGTGCTGTGATTATGAGCGTGAGCCACCGTGCCGCACCCAGATGCATCTCTTAGCTCCTGGCCTGGCCCATCAGAACATTGCTCTGCCTCTGGCCACAGTAGTTGGATACAGAATGATCAAATGCCTCTAGCTAAGACAGCAAAAACTCAATTATAGAAATTCTGGGGACGTAGGAAAGTGACTTTCATTCTTGGGTTTCTGAGAGACAGATTAAGCCTCCCTGAAACGAAGCCTCTGGAAGCCAGGCAGGGCGGGAGAGGAAGGACGATGGCCTCCATTTTGTACCCTCCATTTACCCTGCCTGACGCCATCTCTGCTCCTGCCTTTTCCAGTTTTACAGCTTTAAGCTGGTTTCTTTCACGTGCAGCACATGCTCCTGAAGGTATAAAGTCAAAAGACAAAAGCCATTTTACTTGACTCTTTTCTAGCTATAGTTTTGGACAAACTTCTCTGTGGCTAGAAGTGCTGCCCCTCTAGTCACCTTCTCTCACTGTGTAGTTTTCAGATGCCTGCTGTGTCCTGGATACGAGAAGAGAGATGACAGCTGGTTTGATTGATGCTTTCTTAGTGGAAGTCACGGACACGGTGTCTATCAGCACCGCGGAGTCAACTAAGTGACCTCCCACATCCACCCAAAGATGCGTCACTGGACAGAGGTTTATGCCATGCTGTTTTGCACCACCATAAAAACCCCCAACTCCAGAATCAGCAGCAGAGATGCAGCAAAAGAAGGGGAGTAGGAAGCTGAAAATGCGTCCTTCACATGTGGACACACGTGGCTGCTGGGGTCACCTCTGCCTGTCTCCTTCGCTCTAACTCCTGGCTGTTGGCGGACACTGGAAAGCCACCATCTGCATTCCAATTTCCAGGGCGCAGGAATCTTGCTTCTATTCACAAAGGGCATTGCCAATGTTTAGTGCTGAGAGATAAAGCCTTATAGGAAAGAATAGAAGTTTAAAAATAAAGACAAAAGAGAAAAAAGAAAATCTCTTCTGAAAAACTATAGTTCAGTTTAACACAAATTCAAAGCAAAATGCCAAGAATTCATGACATTGAGAATTTCAAGAATCTGGCTGGGCACAGCAGCTCATGCCTCTAATCCCAGCACTCTGAAATTCTGAGGCAGGAAGATTGCTTGAGCTCAGGAGTTTGAAATTAGCTTGGAACACATGGCAAAACACTGTCGCTATGAAAAACACAAAAAATTAAAAAGTTAGCCGGGTGTGTTGGTGCACATCTGTGGTGCCAGCTACTCGGGAGGCTGAGACAGGAAGATGGACTGAAGCTGGGAGGTCAAGGCCGCCATCAGCCATGATGGCACCACCACACTCCAGCCTGGGTGACAGAGTAAGACACTGTCTTAAAAAATTTCAGTTCAGGGAAACAAAGGGAACAGTTAACTGATTGACTCTGCGACTGTCCTCTTCCTGACATTTCTATTTGTGCTCTCTGAAGTCTGTCACTCTGTCCTCTGACTGGAGGCCCTGGTGGCTCCTGGGCTGGCAGGGGCCCCCTGCACACACAGACCCTTTTGGGAAATGTGGTGGACACGTGAGTTTTTGTCCCAGACAGTGGGATGGGAGCCAGGGGCCAGAGGACCCCGAGACCTGCCTTTGTCTCCATGCAGGGCTCTGCCCTCCCCTGCGGGAGGGACCCGGGGTCTCAGGTTCCAGTACTTTCCCACGCTGGCCTCAGGGTGGGGAGCAGCTCCCTCCACCCATCAGGCAGGCTCTAGTGCCCAGGGGAAGGGCCCTGACTGCCTCCCTTCCACCTTCCCAGGAGGCCCTTCCGGAAAAACGTCACCATCACGCCTGTTTCTATTCCAGCCTCCCGTGAGCTTTCTCAGTTCCTTGGAATATGAGCCTAGACTTTCAATCTCAGCCCGGACTCTGTCCTATTCTTCCACCTGCTGGCAGTCTTCCAAGAGCCATCCCGACAAATGCTGGGGCATTTTTGTTGGGTTACAGCCCACCATGGAGACCGAGCCTGGACCTTTGGAGCAGAGCTTTATTGGGGAGGCCACTGCAGAGGCAGGTGATTCATCGTGGATGGCCAGGGTGGGCTCTGGAGCCAGGGCACGGGGTGTAAGCTCAGTCCTACTCGTTAAGGCTGTAGGACCCGGGCAGGTCCCCTGGTGCTCTGTGACTCCGTTTCTTCTTCTACAAACTGGCAGTGTCCTGGAAGAGCTCCTGGCTGGAGGTTAATCAAGGTTC
>CM052669.1:2621687-2649149 GCA_028533165.1 Leontopithecus rosalia
CTTGATTAACCTCCAGCCAGGAGCTCTTCCAGGACACTGCCAGTTTGTAGAAGAAGAAACGGAGTCACAGAGCACCAGGGGACCTGCCCGGGTCCTACAGCCTTAACGAGTAGGACTGAGCTTACACCCCGTGCCCTGGCTCCAGAGCCCACCCTGGCCATCCACGATGAATCACCTGCCTCTGCAGTGGCCTCCTCAATAAAGCTCTGCTCCAAAGGTCCAGGCTCGGTCTCCATGGTGGGCTGTAACCCGACAAAAATGCCCCAGCATTTGTTGGGATGGCTCTTGGAAGACTGCCAGCAGGTGGAAGAATAGGACAGAGTCCGGGCTGAGATTGAAAGTCTAGGCCCATATTCCAAGGAACTGAGAAACCTCTTGGAAGGCTGGAATAGAAACAGGCATGATGGTGACGTTTTTCCGGAAGGGCCTCCTGGGAAGGTGGAAGGGAGGCAGTCAGGGCCCTTCCCCTGGGCACTAGAGCCTGCCTGATGGGTGGAGGGAGCTGCTCCCCACCCTGAGGCCAGCGTGGGAAAGTACTGGAACCTGAGACCCCGGGTCCCTCCCGCAGGGGAGGGCAGAGCCCTGCATGGAGACAAAGGCAGGTCTCGGGGTCCTCTGGCCCCTGGCTCCCATCCCACTGTCTGGGACAAAAACTCACGTGTCCACCACATTTCCCAAAAGGGTCTTGTGTGCAGGGGGCCCCAGCCAGCCCAGGAGCCACCAGGGCCTCCAGTCAGAGGACAGAGTGACAGACTTCAGAGAGCACAAATAGAAATGTCAGGAAGAGGACAGTCGCAGAGTCAATCAGTTAACTGTTCCCTTTGTTTCCCTGAATTGAATTTTTTTTTTTTTTTGAGACGGAGTTTCACTCTTGTTACCCAGGCTGGAGTGCAATGGCACAATCTCGGCTCACTGCAACCTCTGCCTCCTGGCATCAGGTAATTCTTCTGCCTCAGCCTCCCGAGTAGCTGGCACCACAGGCGTGCACCACACGCCACACACTGGGAACCGTGACTGGCGCTGTATTTATTAGAGTGCGTGTCAAGTGTGACTGGTGCCGTATTTGTGCGTGTGTCAGGTGCTCCGAAACCTCCGAGACGGTTCTGATTAATGCAGAGAAAAGAAGGCAAAGCAGAAGCTCTTACGGAAAGCATGTGGGCTCACGAACCTCCTGGCTGGGTTGATGGCTGTCATTCACACAGCCACAGCAATATCTTCATGCTGTGTCCTAGAAAGCCACATCTATGCTCTTCTGCATAAAAAGTCAGGAGCGGCCTTAGAGAGCAGCAGAGCAAGAATTGCAGAGTGTGTTACCAGTGGCCAAGCTTCTCCAGTGCCCCGAAGAGATCCCCTTACCTCGTACACAACAAGCTCTCAACTCAGGTGTGAATCAAGGGTCTGATATGTAAGCACAGATGAACTCGCACATTGCTTTTGAACGTATTTGCAGTGAAGTCCGAAATGCAAAAATACCCCGCTCTGCAAAAGATTCCCAGCAAGAAGCCCGAGAGACAACCTCCATCCTCGCAGGTAATTACGAGACATCCGAAAGGTCCCAGAAGGAGACGGGGGCCTGGTGTGGCACATTCCCAGGCATCACCGAAGACATACAGTGGCCAGCCTCTCTGTGTCCCAGAGACTTTCAGTCTGTTTTCAATATTTTTTCCCCTTGAATTCCTGTCACTTAAGTAGATGTCATTTCTCAGGATGGTCACTAAAAAGTGAAAAGAGGCAAAAACGGAATAGCTCCTAGATTCCTTTCTTTTTTCTTTTCTTTTTTTTTGAGACGGAGTTTCGCTCTTGTTACCCAGGCTGGAGTGCAATGGCGCGATCTCGGCTCACCACAACCTCTGCCTCCTGGGTTCAAGCAATTCTCCTGCCTCAGCTTCCTGAGTAGCTGGGACTACAGGCACGCACCACCGTGCCCAGCTAATTTTTTGTATTTTTAGTAGAGACGGGGTCTCACCTTGTTGACCAGGATGGTCTCGATCTCTTGACCTCATGATCCACCCGCCTCGGCCTCCCAAAGTGCTGGGATTACAGGCTTGAGCCACCGCGGATTCCTTTCTTTTTAAAAACTCTTCATTGTTCTATGTCCCACGTTAGGTTAGAAAAAGAGAATGTTTCTCTCTCTTAATCATGATAGAGTATCTGGGAACCTCTGACCACAGTACAAAGCCTGAGAAGATGGGACTGCAGGATTGATAACAGAAGTTAGCTGTGATTACAGAGCAGTAATTAAGAAGATAAACAGAGTGAGAAGCGCCGTCTCGCAGGGCAGGCCAGTCCGACTTACAGAACCTCGGAGAAGGCAGGGATTATCTGTCTTATTTTCTCTCTGCTAATAAAAGATTTTTCTTTGTCCTTCTGGCCCATAAGAAGGACGTTAGGAATCCAAATGCAGCAAATTATAAAATAATATCCTCGGGAGATGCTGAGATAGTATATTTATTGAGTTTTATTAAAAACAAATATATCATTAAGTGAGACTTCTACAGACTTAAAAGCACGCAAAGGCCTAATCTCTATCAGATCCCGGCACGTACATTATACTAGAATATTATTTATGATTATACCTTCTTAGGTTGGGAGCACTGTTTTCGGTTCTTTCTTTTTTGAGACAAAGTCTTGCTCTGCTACCCAGGGCCCAGGCTGGAGGGCAGTGGCACGATCTCAGCTCACTGCAACCTCCGTCTCCAAGGTTCAAGTAATTCTCCTGCCTCAGGAGTAGCTGGGATTACAGGCATATGCCACCATGCCCGGCTACTTTTCACATTTTTTAGTAGAGATGTAGTTTCACTATGTTGGCCAGGCTGGTCTTGAACTCCTGACCTCAAGATCCACTGCCTCAGCCTCCCAAAGTGCTGGGATTACAGGCGTGAGCCACCGCGTCCGGCCAGGAGAACTGTTTCTAAAACTCCTGTTAGTTAAGGACCCAACTCTCCCCCACGATCTTTTTGGTTCTCAACCTGAGACTATTTTAAGGCTATAAACTGAGGACTGAAAGCTTCATGGCCAGGCAGATTTGACTGCAGAAAGCCAAAGCCAGAGGAGGCCCAGGCCTGTTCCCTGGGACAGCAGCACGATCCAGTGTCCAGTCAGTGTTGTGAGCGATGCGTGTGAACGAGAGCAGCTGTGGTCAGGATTTCAATAGTTGTGCGTTTTGCTCACAGACATAACTCTTAGCAGAAGGTGTTCCAGCACCTCCGGTTCAGTGCTGAGAGCAAAGATAAATGCACAGGAAGCGATCAGCTTCTTGTAATCTATTGTTAGCCCACACAAACGCCTTAGAAAAACATCTCCAAAAGCTTTTGTAGGGGGTTCAATGTCTTTACCCAAATTGTTCCGGTGTGGAAACCTTCAGAATCATTCAAGCTTCAGTGACTCTTGAACCTCCTAAGCTGAGCTGCAAATTTTTCTTGCATGTGTGTATATCCACATTTATTTTTTCTGAGAAGAGGGTCCAGTAGGTTTAATCACATTATTTACTATCAAAAACCAGGGCTCTAAGGACCTGCTAGAGTGTGTAGCCAACAATAGACAGGGGATTCGGTGGGAATTGCAGACGAGAGAAAAGCCAACTTCCTAAGGAATTTGTGGACTGCAACCCATCCCAAGCAAGCCGCGGCCAGGACACCAAAGGCAGCAGCGGCAGCCCCAAGTGGTTTTACCTGCAGGTTGCTGGCATCCTGGGAAGGGGTTCGCAGTGCTGTTTGTTAGAACTGCTTCCCTGCCCTGCAGCTTGTTGGAGAGGCACTGAAGAGCGGCCCCATAGGCACAGGGCACTGCCAGTGACCCAGGCACACTGGGAGAGGATGAGCATGTTCTCCAGGTGGACCCCTTCTTCAGAAATTCCAGCCCAGGGAAATCCAGTCAGTCCTCCCTAAGACAGATGTTGATCGACTCTTTACTGCTTTTAACTCTGGGGTCATGTTCTACTGAAAGTATTATGGAAACAACAAAGGAAATATGAGAACTCCTTTGAGAGAGAAAAGGAATGTGCAAGCCGAGGATGAATGAGGCGTGAGAGAGGCTCAGCACAGAAGGAAAAGCCTCTAGAGGAAGAAGAAGTATTTCATACATCCCCAGTGGGTCGTAAATCCACATCCAAGTGGCCACGTATGTGTCCGGGATGAACGGGATGCTGCAGATGGGATTACACAAGTTCTGTGTTACTCTCCTTCTAACACTGTGGCCACGTCTCACTGTGGCGTTAGGTGTGA
Organism: Leontopithecus rosalia; assembly: GCA_028533165.1. Classification (NCBI taxonomy): domain Eukaryota; kingdom Metazoa; phylum Chordata; class Mammalia; order Primates; family Cebidae; genus Leontopithecus; species Leontopithecus rosalia. The sequence goes on from CM052669.1 coordinate 2,625,911, forward strand.
TGTCCAGTTAAGCAAGTTTGTTTTCTGCTGTGACGCTGGGGGCAGGGGTGTCATAGCAACCAATCGACGGGGAGTCTAGTCCAGAACAGGCCGTCCCTGAGCTAGGATGGGACGATGTCCTGATAAACACATTGCGGGCTGAAAATACACCAAACTGAAAATGCACTCCATACACCTGATCTGTAGAACGTCACAGGTTAGCCTCGCTCTCCTGAAGTGCTCAGAACACTTAGATTAGCAGACGGTTGGGCACAGTCCTCTAACACAAGCCTGTTTTAATTACAAGGGTTGACTGTGTCGAGTCATTTACTGATGTGGCTGTAAGTTGAACCACCATAAATCAGGAACTGTCTGTGTTGATTACATTTTCTTTCTCTGCGTTTCTGAAATCCTCAACGTTGTCATAAGAGCCTGCTATGGAGCAATCTCGCACTATTTTAGACACTTTACGAACATCTGTACATTTAGCTTGTATCTGTAATGATGAATTTTTACCATTTTTCTATGGGATAGAAAGATATTTCCCCACCACCCCCTTGACATCTAAAATTCCCTCCTTTGCCAGTTTACACTCTGTCAATCTGGAGACTTCCTTCAAGTGCTTTTCTGTGGTTTATCTTTCCGACATCTGGGTCCTAACCTGTCCCTGGCCTGGAAAATCCATCCCTCCTCCTGGTCAGTTTACCCTGGACCCGGCCCCGGCCCCGGCCAGAGTGCTCTGCCTGCCTGACATGGACCTGCAGGGGTACCTGGCATTCCCTGACAGCTCCCTGGGGTCTTTGTCGGAGTGACAGCCTGTTCTGTGTACTTTTCGCTCGCTGCCTCCTAAGGTCTGATGCCCATCACTTTGTAGATTTGCTTTGCCATTCAACTTCATTTTGCCATAAACATGGATTCTCCTGCCTCAGCCTCCTGAGTAGCCGGGACTACAGGCATGTGCCACCATGCCCAGCTTTGTATTTTTAGTAGAGATGGGGTTTTACCATGTTGGCCAGGATGGTGTCCATCTCTTGACCTCGTGATCCGCCCGCCTCGGCCTCACCAAGTGTTGGGAGCCACTGCGCCCGGCCCCTCTGTCTTGTTTTCCTTCAGGTTCTGCTCTCTGTAGATACCAGCAGCTGTGCTGAGACAGCCGTGGATGTGCATGGCCTTGTTCAGGTGCAGTCTCGGTGGAAACGCTGCTCCCTAGCAGGTGCCCTGCAGGCTGGGCCGTGCCAAGCCCTTTGTGTCCATATCATGTATTTCCACAAAGCTTTGCTTTGCCCCATTGAGAGAAGAGCCTCCTTGGGCAGACCTTGCACGTTTGTGTGCTAAGTCCTCCTTCTGCTGGGCTTTTGCTGTTCTTCAAAGCATGCGTACACCGAGACCATACGCTCGGTGCTGGGCCTTTTTAGTTTATCTTCTTGTAGATGGGGCTGAGAAGCCACCAGAAACTTGGGGGCCGGCCAGCGGAATGCTATGTTCCCAGGGAAACTACTCAAAAACAGTAATTACAGTTCCAGAAATAAAAGTATTCATGAGAAATTAAGAAAATACAGTTTTCCCCTTCTAGATTACCAACATTATAAACAGACACACCAATTGTCTTATAATTTAAAAGTCAGAATTATAAATATATAAAGTAAATAAAGGAGAAAAATCCAACTGCTGCATTCTAGAAACTCTTATGATGCATGATTTTAAAAGATAATCAAACACAATCACCAGGAAAAACCTTTGATCTGAGATACGCCACTCTTTTTTGGTCTCTTAAGTATACTATTTTCCTCTGATTATGTTAATTAAAGAAGATTACCTTTAATAACATAAAATGGAGATACTTGGGGTCCTATTAACTTGTATTTCAAGCATGCTTCAAGCACTAAAGAGAAAAAAATCCTGTTATTCTCACGAAGAGGCGTATACAACGCTGGCCTCAAGAATACGTTCAATGTTTGCACTTTAGGAAAAAACGCTTTGGCCATCTGTGCCACTGAGGCGTGGGTATACTGAAATAAAGACGTGCTCATAGGACGTATGAGATCAAGTTTGGGGAATATTGCTTTATCCATCGAGTGAAAGCATTTTCAACCTTTAAACGCTTAGATGTGGCATGATGCCCCCATGACTACTGTCCCCAAGAGTCTGCAGAATTGCTTACACCAGTCCCGCAGATTGCCTGGCATTGTATAGATTGTGACATTCTTATTTCTGGTCTTGTGATAGAGGTGTAGCCTTGGGCTCAAACCAGTGATACTGTTTGGGAAAGGAGGTGGCAGGGCTGACAGCCAGACTTGGGACAGACCTGGGCTTAGATCAGCTGATTATTATTCATGGGAACTTCATCAGCTGTTTCCCCATTTGCAAAAATATATCTCATCCAAGTATCATGAGCATTTAACCAAAGAGCAAGGCACAGAGCAAATGCTTAATAAATATCAGCTACTATTGGCCGGTTGCGGTGGCTCACACCTGTAATTCAGCACTTTGGGAGCTGGGGTGGGCGGATCACGGGGTCAGAAGTTCGAGACCAGCCTGGCTAACATGAGGAAACCCCATCTCTACTAAAGATACAAAAATTAGCCAGGAGTAGTGACGTGCACCTGTAATCCCAGCTATCGGGAGGCTGAGGTAAGAGAATCACTTGAACCCGGGAGGCGGAGGCTGCAGTGAGCCAAGATCGCACCATTGTACTCCAGCCTGAGTGACAAAGCAAGACTCCATTTCTAAAAATAAAATAAAAATAAAGTAACAGCCATTATGATCATGTTAGGTTTTTCTGAAGTCACGTGGAAATATCTTATCCACTTAGACTCACAATTTAAACGCCTTACCGGGGGTCAGCCCTGAGAAGCAAGACTGACTCCAGGGCATGACCGTGACCTCCTGTCCATCGGCATTCGGCATTCGCAGGCAGGTGTCCGGCATTCCGAGTCAGGTGCGCCCTCTCGTGGCCACTGCGGGTTATGTATCAAGGGGAAGACGGGGGAACTCCCTCTGAAGGTGCCTGGGAAGAAAGCCGGGCCCGGCGGCTCACGCCTGTAATCCCAGCGCTTTGGGAGGCCGAGGCGGGTGGATCACGAGGTCAAGAGATCGAGACCATCCTGGTCAACATGGTGAAACCCCGTCTCTACTCAAAATACAAAAACTTAGCTGGGCAAGGTGGCGCGTGCCTGTAATCCCAGCTACTCGGGAGGCTGAGGCAGGAGAATTGCCTGAACCCAGGAGGCGGAGGTTGCGGTGAGCCGAGGTTGAGCCATTGCACTACAGCCTGGGTGACAAGAGCGAAACTCCGTCTCAAAAAAAAAAAAAAAAGAGAAAGCCCTCTGACCACGCGGTCCCCTTTCAGTCTGCCGGTGACATTGTCACTGTTGTATGTACTCTGCGTTGCCGCCCATCGGTCATTGTTTTTCCCTAGGCTTTGGGCGGAATTTACGGCTGCTCTCCTGACAAGTTGTATTGTAGCAGTCACTCGATGGGTGCTGTTGGGTACCAGAGCGATTCCATGCACCCAGGTGGACCCACAGACCCTGTTCCCTGCAGGGCCGCGTCCGAGTCTGCACCTAGCCAGAGCCTCTGAAGGCGAAGATGAAAGAAAGAAGATGCTGTCTGTGGAGTGTTCATCTCGTGCCCTGTGTCAGCACTGATAGAAACAAGTTCCTTTTGCAAGCCACGCATTTCCATCTTTATTTAGAAGTGGGGCTGCGACGTCCACAGACAAGATTTGGGAGGAGGGGCCTGCACAAGCCACATCTGAAGGTGGCCCAGGGCAGGGCAGCAGGTGTCCGGGTGCTGCCGCCACAGACCTTCTGGTCGCACGGCCTCTTGTGTTTCAGCGGATCTGACTCCAACGGGTGGAAGTGTGTCAGTCTCCCATCTACCTGGCCGCACACTCCTGCACCATCGCTGTGGCCTCACTCACCCCATGATGCCATAGGAGGGGAATTCCAGTAGAACCTTGCAGAACGTGGGAGTTACGGCTTTCCTGGGTTCCCTCACGTGCGATTGTGCGATTGCGTGGCACAGAGCAGCGACGAGTGATTCGATTTTACGCCTGAGCAAACTGAAGCTGTGATATCTGGGGATGCCTCAGCCCACTTTGTTTGTTGGGGGCAGAGGGGGCCGTGGACCCAGGCCCCATCCCTCTGTGTCAGGAGTGCAGGCTCTGGGTGGTGGTGGAGGTGGCATGTCCTCAGGGTGGAGGCGGGTCGTTTTCTAATGAGGAGCCTCTTCTGTTCCTCAGAGACCAGCTCTGGAGCTCATGCCCGGCTCCCTGGGGTTCACACATGGGGTTGGAGTCGGGATCCAGGGGTCACAGCGCCGGGGTCGGAGTCAGCGTCCAGGGGTCACAGCGCTGGGGCCGGAGTCAGCGTCCAGGGGTCACAGCGCTGGGGCCGGAGTCAGCGTCCAGGGGTCACAGCGCCGGGGTCGGAGTCAGCGTCCAGGGGTCACAGCGCCGGGGTCGGAGTCGGCGTCCAGGGGTCACAGCGCTGGGGTCGGAGTCAGCGTCCAGGGGTCACAGCGCTGGGGCCGGAGTCAGCGTCCAGGGGTCACAGCGCCGGGGTCGGAGTCGGCGTCCAGGGGTCACAGCGCTGGGGCCGGAGTCGGCGTCCAGGAGTCACAGCGCCGGGGTCGGAGTCAGCGTCCAGGGGTCACAGCGCCGGGGTCGGAGTCGGCGTCCAGGGGTCGTGGTGCCGGCGCTGTTGTTTCTATTTTCTTCACTCTCCAGATGATCAACTATTTATTTTCACTTTCAAAGAGTCGTGACCCTCTAAAGCTGGCCAGACTGAGTGGGACACCGAAGCTCCTTCTCTTCCTCCTTTTTCTTTTCCAAAATCTACTTGTGATTAGAGAGAAAAACCTTTTGAAAAGGGGCTCATGGAGCAGAAATAAAACCTCGTGTCACAGCCAAGTGCTTAGGCCGAAAGGGATGTAAATGAGTACAAGCTCGGTCATTTTAAAACCGACTCCTAGGCTCATGCTTCACCCGCTCTCCACTGTGAGCTCCCACATGGTAAAGCAGGCTGAGGCTGAGTCTCCCGACAGGTTTATGGGCTCCTGGTGCCCCATCATGCTCAGCTCTTCCAAGCCTGGCTAATGTTTTGTATTTTTAGTAGAGACAAGGTTTCTCCATGTTGGCCAGGTTGATCTCGAACTCCTGACCTCAGGTGATCCACCCACCTCAGCTTCCCAAAGTGCTGGGATTACAGGTGTGAGCCACTGCACGCAGCCCAGATTTACCATTTTTAAGTGTGTGGCTCTGTGGCATTGGACCCTATTGTGTAACTGTCACCACATCCTCCTCCAGAGCCTTTTCATCTTCCCAAACTGAGCTTTGTCCCATTGAACACTGATTCCTGTTTGCCTCCCCTCAGCCCCTGGCAACAACCCTTTTACTCTCTGTCTCCATGTTAAGACAGCAGGGTAAAGACATCTCTTTAGATTTCTTCTTCTATCTAAAGTTGTCCCCAGAGAACAAGAACAAAAGCCAGAAAGCAAACTCAAGCTTTCATGGAGCTCGCAGCCTAACCGTGGATTCTACAGTGTGTGTGAAAGGGCGTGGTATGAGGGAAGACCCAGCTGGGCAGGGAATAGCACAGCCTGGAGGGTGGGGTCTTCCAGCAGAGCAGCTCCAAGACACAGCGCCCAGCTTGCCAAGACTCCTGAAGTGATGCTGTGGCCTTGGCAGAATCCACAGGTGTTGCCTGGAGCAGGGGGTCTGATGCGAGAGTGCCATAGGAATGTCCCAGGGTATCACTGAAGGACAGGAGATACTGCACAGAGGGAAGGAAACACTGCACTTCCGAGCATTTACCAGGAGTTAGGTGATGTGCAGAGCCCGTGAGAGGTTACTTTAGTGAGCTGCTCCCGCAGAAGGTGGCTGCCAGGGAAGCAAGGTGGGAGAGAGACTGCATTTCAAGCAGCCATAGCCTCATGTTCTGTTAGGTGGGGAGAAATGACAAATAATGCATACAAACATACATGTACATGCACACACACCCAGACACACATGAAAACACACATGTACACACATGCATTTACACACAATGTACATGATGCATTCACATGCACCCACACACATGCATACATGCACACACACATCCACACACATCCACACATGCACTCACACACATGTGTACACCCACACACATGCACACATACACATGCATATGCACACACACTCACACATGCATACAGGCACACACATGCATACACACACATGCACACACATGCACTCACATATGCATACATGCACACATATACATCCACACACGCATACACATGCACTCACATCCACACATGCACACACATACGCACTCACACATGCATACATGCACACATCCACATGTACACATTCACACATGCACTCACACACGTATAGATGCACACACATACACCCACACGCATGCATGCACACACATGCACTCACACATTCATACATGCACACAAATGCATCTACACACATGCATGCACAAACGTGTACACATGCATTCACATGCATATATGCACCCACACACATGCATGCACACACATGCACTCACACATGAGCACATGGACACACATACATTCACACACATGCAAGCACACATATGCATACACACATGCACTCACACGTGCATACATGCACACACATGCGTACACATATGCACTCAAACTTATGCATACATGCACACACATCCACAAACGTGTATACACATGCATTCATATATATGCATTCACACACATGCACACACATGCATGCTCACACAGACCCACATGTGCACACACATGAGTTCACACACATGAACACATGTGCACACATTACATTGACACACATGTACACACACGAACATATGTGCATGCACACATGCATGTACACACATGTGCACACACTGCATTCACACATGCATGTATGCACATGAATATGCATGCCTACACACTTGCATTTACACACACATGGACACCGGCCCTGAGTTACAAGGAGCTTCATTTTGAGCTGGGGAAATTCTGACTTAGCCTTTCCCCAATTTGTACCTTGGGTAAAACAGCTGATCCAGAAAAGACTCAATTTATTGATATAGTGTAAGAATAAATGAAAAAAGCATGGTCTTTACTTAAAATACTATAAAAGCAAAGTCTCTTAAAGCACGTGAGACCCAAGGGATGCAGGGCTGGTGAACCTATCTTCAAGACATTTCTAGAACAAACCTGAATGTCTCAAAACGGATGGAGACACAGCTAAAAAGTGAGCCATGAGCACTGAAGCCGTTCAGTGTGGGAATAAGACTTCAGCTCCGACGGATTATGGCGCATGAGAGGCTATCTTAATGAGAAATGTTAGAAATAAGATGCTGAGGAATAACAGAAATGGAAACGGTGGGAGAGGAGGCATGGTTGGAGGCGTTCCTCTTCTTGTCTAGTCTGGAGTTAAAAATAATGTATAAAGCTGGCAAATCACACATACTCAGAAGTATAAAGCATGAGAAGAACTCAGAATCATGAAATAATAAACTAAAATTATTGGAGAGACATAAGAAGTTAGAAATCTATTAATTTCATAATGACTCATAATCAGTAGTTTGGAGTTACTGTCTAAAAAGAGAGAGGATTAACTTTACTGTGTGACATTCGTTTTTAAAATATTCAGTAAAAGAACTAAAAACAAAATATAAAAATTTCAAGTTAGCATAAAAGAAAAAAAATCACGTGAAATAGAGATCACATTCATAGACCATATAAAGACAAATTTAAAAGAAGGAAAGGCAGCAGCACATGAAAGCAGAAGGCAACATTAAGGTCGAACTACCCCAGACAGCAGTTCCACCTGAGCGGATAGACCCCAGAGAGTTGAAAGCTGGGCTTCCTAGAGAGATTTGAATTCCTGCGTTCATGTCAGCATTATCATAACAGCTAAAACTTGGTGGCAACCCGAGTGTGTCCACGGATGAACAAAATGTGGTTGACCGATACAATGGAATGTTATCTGACCCCAAAAAGGATGAAGATTCTGATGCATGCTACAGCGTGGGTGAATCCTGGGACACTGTGCTTAGTGAAATAAGCCTGCTGCAAAAAGAAAAGTGTTGAATGATTCTGCTAATATGAGGTCCCTGGAGAAGTCAATGTCCTACGGTCGGAAGGGTGAGTGACGGGTGGGGGAAGGGGAATGGGAAGTGAGTGTGTCATGGGGTGGAGCGTTAGCCTGGGAAGATGAAATAGTTCTGGAGTTGGATGTTAGTGATGGTTGTACACAGTGCTTTGACTGCCTCAAAACTGTACACTTAAAAATGGTGGAGATTGTAAACTTCACGTGGCTTTCATCACAATGAAAAATTAAAAAAAATTGGCCGGGCATGGTGGCTCACGAAGGTAATCCCAGCACTTTGGGAGGCTGAGGCAGGCAGATCACTTGAGGTCAAGAGTTTGAGACCAGTGTGGTCAACAAGTCAAAACCCCATCTCTACTAAAAACACAAAAATTAGCCAGATGCGCTGGCATGCACCTGTAGTCCCAGATACTTGGGGTGGGGGTGGGGTGGGATGGCTGAGGTGGGAGGATCACTTGAGCCTGAGAGGTGGAGGTTGCAGTGAGCCGAGAATGAGCCTCTGTCACCTCTCCTGGGTGACAGAGAGAGACTCTGTCTCAAAAAAAAAAAATAAATCAATAACATAAAATAAATTTAAAATTCCAAAAAACATAACCTATGATGTAGGCAAGGCCCAGAACAGTCCAACAGCACTGAGTAGAAAATGAAAATCATAAATGCAGATAAGGCTGGATGTGGTGGCTCACACCTGTAATCCCAGTATTTTGGGAGGCCAAGGCAGGTGGATCACTTGAGGTCAGGAGTTCAAGACCAGCCTTGCCAACATAATGAAATCCCACCTCTACTAAAAATACAAAAATTAGCTGGGTGTGGTGGCACACACCTGTAATCCCAGTTACTCCAGAGGCTGAGACAGGGATTGTTTGAACCTCAGGGGCGAAGGTTGTAGTGAGTCAAGATCACGCCACTGCACTCCAGCCTGGGTGACAGAGCAAGACTCAGTCTCAAAATAAATAAATAAATAAAATAAATGCAGATAAGCCAGGTTATCTGGCAGGATGCACCAGAAACTGCTAACCATGAGTGGAGAAGATGCAATCGGTATATCCTGCAGTACAGGCATGTCCAACCCTTTGCATATGCGTTCTTTTTGGCCTATCTGTGGTGGCAGATATCGCAGAACTCATGTGTTCTGGCGGGTATCATGGAACTCGTGTGTTGGTGGCAGGTATCATGGAACTCATATGTTGGTGGCGGGTGTCACGGGACTCATGTGTTGGTGGCGGGTGTCACGGGACTCATGTGTTGGTGGCAGGTGTCACGGAACTCGTGTTGGTGGTGGGCGTCACGGGACTCATGTGTTGGTGGCGGGTGTCACGGGACTCATGTGTTGGTGGCGGGTGTCACGGGACTTGTGTTGGTGGCAGGTGTCACAGGACTCATGTGTTGGTGGCAGGTGTCACGGAACTCGTGTTGGTGGCGGGTGTCACGGAACTCATGCATGGGCCTTTCCCAGCTCATCTGCTCTCGTTAGTGTTAGTGTGTTTTATGTGTGGCCCAAAACAATTCCGCTTTTTTCCATTGTGGCCCAGGAAGCCAAAACGTTGGACGCCCTTGCGTTAACGTATCGAAATTGTATACTGTGTGTAATATTCCAAGTACTATGCGTATATTCGAATATTCAAAAGTAAACAACTATGAAAGACTAGTCCTTACATACTTAACACAAGCTGATAAATAATAATTAGTTTTTGTTAACTTGTTATTATACCAGCTGGTGTATGCTTGCTCTACAAATTTTCCTCATTATCAACAGGATCAAAAATAACATTTTATCAAACAAAATGCAAAATGATAGGATTGAAAAGGCAATGCCCTTGCGGTGTGCATGTTCCTGGAATAACACAGGTGCAGCGTTTTACAGAAGGCCGGCAGCTGCAATGTCCGCCCGGACGTGGGAGCAAGCTGAGCTGCCCGGCGTGACCCCCGTGTGCAGCGGTGGCCACCAGAGAAGGCGCCTGAGACAGCGCACCCCACCCGAGCAAAGGAGGGGTTATGCCAGAGTGTGGTTCTCACTGGCTTTGAAGATAATTGGTGACAGTGATTCTTTCAAACTACAGAATTCTCACAGTTTCTTTCTATTAATATAGCTAATAATAAGAATATCCTGAGGCATCTACGTTTTTACCAAGAATTTTGACTACTGCCATGACAGACGACTGTAGCTTAATAATAAAGTCTTTTAATTTTTATTTTTTTGAGGCAGAATCTCGCTGTGTCACCAAGTCTGGAGTGTAGAGGTGCAATGTTGGCACCCTGCGACTTCCACTGCCCAGGCTCAAGTGATCCACCTCAGTCCCCTGAACCGCTGGAACTACAGGCGTGCACCACGAAACCCGGCTTTTTTTTTTTTTTTGTATTTTTGGTAGAGACAGGGTTTTGCTATTTCGTCCAGGATGATTTTGACCTACTGAACTCAGGTGATCTCCCACCTTGACCTGTCCAAGTGCTGGGATTACAGGTGTGAGCCACCACACCTGGCCTTAATAACACATTCTTAATGTAAAGCAGGAAGTATTTGCCCTTCAGCTCCTTTATTTTTGCTGTAGTTTAAAGGCCATTCATTATGTTTTTGACTTTCCTTTGTATACTTCCAAGTTCCACGTGCTCTCTGTGGGTTTGAAGTTCAGACTTCTGCGACTATGAACACCTTGTGGACATGGTCTGGTATAGTCTTTGTGTTGACCTAAAGCAAATATCTGTCCATCCGTGCATCCATTCATCCATCCACCATCCATCCATCCATCCATCCATCCATCCATCCATCCATCCACCCATCCATCTACCTATCCATCTACCTATCCATCCATCCATCCATCCATCCATCCATCCATCCATCCATCCATTCAACCATCCATGCATCCATCCATCCATCCATGCATCTATTCATCTGTCCATCTATATATGTATCCAACTCTTCATCCATTTATCCATCCTATTATCTATCTATCTATCTATCTATCTATCTATCTATCTAATCTATCCATCATCTTCCCAGCTTTATTGAGATTTACTTGACAAACAAATTGTGTATATTAAAGGTGTACAATGTGATATTCTGGTGTACATACACCTTGTGAAATGATTACAAGAATAAAGCTGGTATTCATCACCTCTAGTCACTGATTTGGACAAAGGGTAAAACCAATCTATTTAAATTGTTCCAAAAAGGCATCAATAGTCTGATTTGTGATTCGGCATCATGTTGCCAAACTCACATGCTGAGTGATTGAATGATGGTTCAGTTTTAAAACAACTGTTGCAGATTTTTTAACATAAAATTAGTGGAAAAAGTCTCAAAAGTACATATTTGAGAAACTATACCAGCCTTGTCCTTGTGAAGATGCTTGTAGTTTGATTTTTCATTTTCCACTATGCCTACAGCAATGTCTCATACTAGACTTTGCACAAAGTTAACACATTTTTTAGTTGAATTAAATTCGTTGTTGACTGTAAAAGTTCTCAAATCAGATAATTTACAACTTGAAGTGCATCTGACTAAATAAATTAAAAAGCCGTCCATGTGCACACTTCAGTCCATGGAACTCAACACATTAATGTGGATTTTGTAACACTCAGTGTATTAGAAAAATTATAACTGAACTTGATTCACTTAGGATTATTTTTCTAATTTCATTTTGTGTAGCTTCCATCTGTTCATTAAAAAAATGGATGTTTTATTGTACAGCAGCAGCAAATAGTAGTGAGCCCATACATTATACCCTTAATGCTATTTACACAGGAGAAATGTATAGGGCAGCTGCAGTGGACAGACTGAAAGCATAATTCAGTTAAAGATTTTGCTGCTGTTGTGAAGCATGAGAGACTTCACACTGGGAATAGAGTTTCAAGACTGAATTAGAGCTTCACTCACCCATTGCAGTATGTGGACGCTCATTCATAATATCCATGGACAAGTACTCGGACTTAGGCAAACACAGCTTCCTTGACTAGACCCGGAAAACTTACCTATGTGTCACCACCAAGGAAAGTTAGTGTAGTCAGACAGTTACATTTTCACCAAAAGATTTAGCGGATGTGAAGGTAAAATGGGCTTTTCATTTTGAATGTCATTGGTCTAAGAACATAGATTCATTCTACTGATTCTACTGACTTGGAATTAGGAAAATAATAAATTAATACAATATATTAATTCAGATTTCAATCACATTATGCTCATTCAATCAGTCTTTCATTAATAATGGTACATCAAATGAAATGCAAATGATCAGAAGTGATATTAATTATGAATTAATAAACTTTCTGTGCAAAGTAGCTGCTAGGAATTTAGCTAATTAATTTCAGTTCATGCACTCAGGTAACAAAGTATTTTGTTGGCTGTCCATCATGTATCAATCACAGAGCCTATCAGATGCATGTCAATCACAGGGATTGATGCCTGTCAATCATAGTGCTAGAGGTCGAGGGAGCCTATCAGATGCAACTTCAGCAGATAGAACCTACACTGCCCAGAGACTAGTCAGCACAGGAAGAGCCGTTTGTATGGCTTGAGTCATCAGAGAGGCATAGCTGGAGGTGTGCATGCAGGAAGCTAGAAAGCGGAGGGGTAGGAAAGGGAAGAAGATCCTATTGCACCCCATAGTCATTGGGCTGTGATTTCAGAATAACTAACATCGACCCCAGCGTGGACTCATGGCTCTACCTCTTCTTGATGTGAATCCTTTGCGGGGGCTCTGGCCTGATTAGGAGAACCACAGCAACCCCTTCCAGAGAGGGGATGCTTAATTTTTAGGCTGTGGTGATAACGAGAATAACAGAACCTAATAATAATGAGGCAGGAAAAAAGTCGAGGCAAGGGCTCCCTGCAGCTCTCAACCTGTTCTCTCTGCTTAGGCTTAACAGGGGGAGAGCAAAGGGGCTGAGCAACAGGGAGACAGAATGGCCTGAAGTAAGACTGATGGCAAAGAGGTTAAAAGGAAGCAGAAACTCACCCCAGGCCTCCTTTGGGCCCAAAGATGCTTAAGGCTCCCTCCAGCCCTAAGCGGAAGAGTTGCCGGATCTGAGATAATCCCAAGTACAAGGAGACAGGCACAGGCTACTGTGAGACCTCACACCACTCCTTGCAGAGAAGAAGGCAGAGGAAGGGAAAGTCATATTCTAAGACACAACCTCCACAAGATGGGCACATACAGAGACCACTGACACAGCAACTCAGACGTTTGACTTAACTTGGTGCCTTCTACGGAAACCACATTTAGCAAATAACTGAAATCATTTTGTCAATTTGTTTTCTCTATGAGCCAGTAACGAACTTCCCGCTTTTTCACCCATTACTTTGATGAGATTCTGAGACTGTGCTAAAACTATAAGCGACCCACAGAGATAAGCACACTGGTTTTCACTGGGCGTGGAGTCCAGGTGGTAAGTGTCGTCTATGCAGCGAGCTGTGTGTCCGTAAGTAAGGCTTGGCTTTGCTGCGACTATGGTTTCCTCTCACTTGTGCTGCAGGTCCACCCATGCGGGTAAGCACGGGAGGCTCTGTCCTTGTGGTCACCTATCTGTTGATCCTTGTCAACCCATGTTCCCATGATTGCAGGGGTGAGGGAAGGAGACTGGGGTGACCCCAGGTGGCTCTAAAAGCTCCTGCTAGCGGTGACCCCCTCACTTCCACTCGCATTTGATTAGCAAGTTGCATGGCAATGCCCAGCTTCCAGCATTCCTACATGCTGGAATGAGAGGGCAGAAGATACTTGAAAAGTGGCACAGATGGTTTGCAGGATCCCCCGTTAGGCACACTGCATATCTGTGGAAGGATTGGAGTCTCACCAGTGTCTAGGATCCCAGAATCACCCCTCAGTAATCAGGGCAAGATGATGTCCCAGCTTGTGCAGGCTGGGTATCAATCAAGAAGGCAGTGGTGTGGTTTGGCTGTGTCCCAACCCAGCTCTCACCTTGAATTGTAGCTCCGGTGATCCCCATGTGTCCTGGGAGGGACCTGGTGGGAGGTAATTGAATCATGGGGGTCAGGCTTTCTGTGCTGTTCCCATGATAGTGAAAAAGTTTAACCTCATCTGATGGTTTTATAAAGGACAGTTCCCCTGGGCAGGCTCTCTTGCCTGCTGCCCTGTAAGATGTGCCTTTGCTCCTCCCTTGCCTTCCATCCTGATTGTGAGGCCTCCCTAGGCATGTGGAACTGTGAGTCCATTAAATTTCTTTACTTCTTTTTCTTTATAAATTACCCAGCCTCAGGTAGGTTTTTTTTTTTGAGCTATCAAAGCATAATTGTGCAGCTCTTCAGCGGCAAAGAAAGGGAAGAGGGGCTGCCATGTTCCTAGGGTTTGCGGCACGTGGACCTGTGACTCCCGGGAGCGTGGTAGAGAGTGGTAGAAATGCTGGAGGAAGACGTTCTCATGGGCTGGGTATTTGGAAGAGTGCAGCTGGGTGCCTGGCAGATGCATTAATGCATGCAGATGTCACTCAGCACATACAAGGTGCAGGTGTACTGGTCTTCAGCCCATGGTGGAGGCTGAAGGTCAGCAAGAACTGGAGCACGGGACATCTGAGCACTGCCCACGGAGTCATTCCCACCTTTCTTCAAAGATCCTGGTTACTCTGTGAGACATTTTGCTGACTGTGTCTTCTTACATGTTAGACAGGAATGGGGTGAATACGAAGGTGAGACACTCGATAGCCTGAGCACCTGGCACAGGCACACTGTGATATTCAAAGTTTGTTGCATGTAAATGACAAACAGGGTGCTGTCAGGGTCATCTGGCAATGGCTTCGAATGGAAGGCATTTTGCTGGGGCTGGGGTACCTGTCACCCCTCCCCTGAATCTGGGAAGAGCCAGAGTTCCAGGAACAGATACCAGGCCCCACACCCCTTCCAAGGTTGGGAGCATCTTCGAGGAGAATGAAGACACCGCCTTCCCCCGGCACACCCCTGGCAAAGCACACCCTCAAGTCAGATTCTACTTTAATAAACAGCAGGAGGTGCCTGTGACCTTTCAGCAACTCGAAGTTGGGTCATTGTTAAATTATGTGAACTGGTTGGACTCGTGATTTATTCAGAGAGTGAGCTTTGCCTTCATAATTTCTCTGTGATCTGTGGTGCTCGGTGAGTTTCTTCATGTTTATTTTGTCCTTGTTCTCAGCCCACAGATGCTGTCATCTCTGAGGTAAACCCTGATCTAGAAATTTAGGCCAAATTACGATTTCTCTTTTGGCTTTTTAAATGGCACTTCCGAAGTGTTTATTATTTCATTTATTGCTAAGATCCTAATAGTTTGGGAAACAATAGATCATAATGAAATCAATCACCTTTAAAGCAGGTCCATATCGGTGCTACTGTAATTGCATTTGACATTTCCTTTAAACAGAGTTACACATTGCTAACAACTTAGATAAACCTTGCTCTTTGGAGATGGGATTAAAAATGTATTCAGCCTATGATGTAAGTGAGGGTGGCTGGGCAAGCTGAACTTCCTAATAGGAAAACATGGAAAGGAGCTAACAAAAACAGCCCAATGTCTACAGCTGCTCAGATGGTTTTCCACTGACAGTGAGCCTGAAGCATTTTCTTTTAGAAAACCATTGTGGAAGACAGTGTGGTGATTCCTCAAGGATCTAGAAATAGAAATAGCATTTGACCCAGCAATCCTATTACTGGGAATATACCCAAAGGATTATAAAAACATTCAATTATAAAGACACATGCATACGTATATTTATTGCATCACTGTTGACAATAGCAAAGACTTGGAACCAACCCAAATGCCCATTAATGATAGACTGGATTAAAAAAGTATGGCATATATACACCATGGAATATTATGCAGCCATAAAAAAGGATTAATTCATGTCCTTTGCAGGGACATGGATGAAGCTGGAAACCATCATTCTCAGCAAACTGACACAAGAACAGAAAAGCAAACACGACATGCTGTTCTCATAATAACGAGTGAGTCTCATGAGATCTGATGCTTTTCTAAGTGTCTGAAAGTTCCTCCTTCGCTCTTCTCTCTCCTGCCACCTTGTGAAGGAGACACTTGCTTCCCTTTGCCTTCTGCCATGGTGGTAAGTTTTCTGAAGCCTCCCCAGCCATGTGGAACTGTGAGTTAATTAACCCTATTTCCTTTATATATTATCCAGTCTTGGGTATTTCTTTATAGAGTGTGAAAATGGACTAGTACAATGATAGTGTTGGTGTTGATGATGATGATGGTAATGATTATTTTGCTGTTAGTAACGGTGTTTCTGACAACATTTTTGATGGCGTTGGTGCTGGTGTTGATCATGATGGTGTGGGTGTTCATGGTGGTGTTGGTCTCAGTGGCGATGGTGTTGGTGGTGTTTCTGATGGTGTGAGTGATGATTGTGGTGATGCTTTGGATGTTGGTGATAGTGTTTCTAATGGTATTTTTGATGACGTTGTGTTTCTGATTGTGTTGGTGATGTTCATGATGATGGTGGTGGTGGTGATGGTGTTTCTGATTGCGATGGTGATGGTCACGATGATGGTGAGGATGACGGTGTTGGTGATGGGGTGGTACTTGGCTCATTTGACAGATCAGGTGTCACACCACAAGAAAATCAGGTGTCTATGAGCATATCAAATGGGGTATATTCCAGAAGAAGGCTAAGGACCGGTACTCTGATTTCCTAAAGAAGACTGAGTCAGTGCTTAGCTCTATGTGCTACTGTTTGCCAGCATTCCTCCAAATACCTATGGTAACTTAAAATTGCTTTGCATTTTGTGCACTGTATCATTAACTGCCTCCACCTCATGCCCTGTTCTCCCACTGCAAAGCAGACTCCTTAGAAGATAAGATGGCCCTTTACTCCCTCTAACAACAGACTTCCAAGAGTTATTTCTCTCTGATCTTGTTCCAGGAATGTGTCTCCCAAGAAGCAAGTCTGGATTCAACTTTTGTTGACTCCTGGCCTGTCTCCGGTGTTTTCCTGGCTGGAGCATCTGTTGGCAGCTCAGATCCCAACCCGGGGATCGTCTCTAACGAATGTGCAGTATTTCCCATTTGCTTCTTGTTCTCGCTGCCTTTCCTCATGTTCTCATTTCATCTTCCACTTCATTTTTTTGACAGTGAGGTAGCTTTTATTATTATCCTCATATTACAAATAAGAAGGAGCATCAGAAGTTCAGTTGCTCTTTCTGCGAAAATGGCAGGAGGACTCCAGTCTATTTTCGTCTGAAAATTATGAAGTAGATTTCTTTTAATATTATATTTCAAGTTTCAACACCAAATTGCTATAAGAACCTGAAGAAGCTTTGGATATTTAATTTTTTTCTCAGTTTGAAAGATGAATGTGTCCTCCTCCTTCACAGATGGCCTGTTGTGATGAATTCAGCAGAATATGACAAGTAACTCTAAGCCCCTAATTTTCTTTTGTATTTAACTATAAAAATATTTTAATTAATAAAATAAAAGCACTCACCCATATTTTACCACCCTAGCACACTGTTTACATTCTTACCTGTTCTCTTACAGATATTGTCCTTATACAATTAAAATTGCACGAACACATTCAAGATCAATAATTAATATTTTTGGTTTTTTTACTATTGAGTTAGCCAACGTTTACTTTTTTCTAAAGTCCATATACTGTTACAGTCCTCTTCAAATCCTTCTTGCAAAAGAAAAAGAATAAGGGAATATAGAATGTATGGAGCTGGGCACGGTGGCTCATGCCTGTAATCCCAGCACTTTGGGAGGCTGAGGTGGGCAGATCACCTGAGGTCAGGAGTTTGAGACCAGCCTGGCCAACATGGTCAAACCCTGCCTCTACTAAAAGTACAAAAATTGTCTGGGCATGGTGGCAGGTCGCCTGTAATCCCAGCTACTCAGGAGGCTGAGGCAGGAGAATGATTTGAATCTGGGAAGTGGAGGTTGCAATGAGCCAAGATCACACCACAGCACTCTAGCCTGGGCAACAGAGTGAGATTCCATCTCAAAAAAAAAAAAAAAAAAAAAGAATCGATGGAACCTGGCTGGGTTCAGTGGCTCACACCTGTAATCTCAGCACTTTGGGAGGCTAAGGCTAGCGGATCACCTGAGGTCAGGAGTTTGAAACCACCCTCGCCGACATAGTGAAACTCTATCTCTACTAACAATACAAAAATTAGCTGGGCGTGGTGTACATCTGTAATCCCAGCTACTTGGGAGGCTGAGGCAGGAGAATCACTTGAACCCGGGGGATGGAGGCTGCAGTGAGCCAAGATTGCACCACATCAGTCCAGCATGGGCAACAGAGGAAGACTCTGTCTCAAAAAAAAAAAAAGGATGGAGCCTAAATTCAGCACTGGAATGTAAGACAAGGAAAAAGACGAGTCAGAAGTCACACAGGGGCTGAGTGCGGTGGCTCACGCCTGTAATCCCAGCACTTTGGAAGGCCGAGGTGGGTGGATCACTAGGTCGAGAGATCGAGACCATCCTGGCCAACATGGTGAAACCTCATCTCCACTAAAAATACAAAAAATTAGCCAGGCGTGGTGGCATGCACCTGTGGTCCCAGGTACTCGGGAGGCTGAGGCAGAAAAATCACTTGAACCCAGGAGGCAGAGGTTGCACTGAGCCAAGATTGCGCCACTGCACTCCAGCCTGGTGACAGAGCAAGACTCTGTCTCAAAAAAAAAAAAAAAAAAAGAAGTCACACAGTCCCTGCTCCAATGTGTTATTCTCATGTCCCTGTCATCTGGAAATGTCATTCCTTAACCTGGCAAACCTCCCAGGTTCATTCTTGCCTCACCATTTACTTTTATCCCTGCAAAGGTAAGGACATTGATTCCATGTTTCTAATTTTTATAGAAATTCAGGGATCTTCTCAGCAGACCTGAGCAATCCGGTGGGCATCTGGGCTCTGGAAGGAAGTACAAGCCAGCCAGTTGCAGCGGCTTTTCCCCAAAGCCCGGAGCAGGCCCTGCTTCTGTAGCTTCTAGCATTTTCACGATGGTAACCTGAGGCCACTCATCTCAGGTCTGACTGATGACTGCTCAGAAATCACTCCAGCAGGAAAGCCTCCTTGACTTGTGAACACAAGTGTGAACACACACACCCATTCCACCCTCTCCTGGCCAGCTTGATTTCACTCTTCTTGTTTTTCTTGGGCTAAGAAAAGACATTCTTCGCTGGATATAAATATCATGCATTTCAGAAAGTTTGCATACAAAAATAACATGGATTTGGGATTATTACAGTTAATTTTAGTAAAAGAATTATTTTCTTTGTCTTGCTTCTTGAATTCTTTAATGATCTTGGACATATGAACACAGACTTCTTGTTCTAATTATCTCAGGCATGAGGCTTGGGAGTGGTAGTGTCCTGACTCTTTCTGGAATTTAGACAGAATATAGCAGCCTGAACATTCTCTCTGACAAGCCACAAAGAAGCAGATGGGAGGTGCTGTCACCGCCAGGGTGGGAGTTGCTGGCACAGCCCCAGAGACAGATGTGAATTTAAAAAATAAAAACTTTTTAGGGGGCAGATTTCAGATATATGCAAAAGTAGACAAATTCTAATGACCCTGTGTTCCTATCACCCCGATTCTGAATGACCAATTCATGGCTGACTTTGCTTCATCCACTCTTGGCTTAGTCCTCCCTCCTCTCTCCTTTGTTGTTCTTTAAAAGCAAATCCCAGAAAGATTTTTTTTCCCCAAGGATGCACAAACGAATCATCCAATCCAGTGATTTGCGTGGCTGATTTTGAGTTTCCCCACAGCATTGCCCTGTTTCGCTATAACCACAGGAGCCACCGTGGCTGCGTGGACTCATCTTCCTCGGAGGCTATCGTCTCAAGGTTTCTTGTGCTGGGGTTTTGAAAATACCACATTGTTACCAAAAAGCAAAATTCTGTCATCTGTTGTGTATGTTTGAGAATACCTGCCACGGCCAGGTGCGGCGGCTCATGTGTGTGATTCCAGCACTTTGGGAGCCCAAGGCGGGCAGATCACCTGAGGTCAGGAGTTAGAGATCAGCCTGGCCAATATGAAGAAACCCTGTCCCTACTAAAAATACAAAAAGTAGCTGGGTTTGGTGGCACGTGCCTGTAATCCCAGGTACTCAGGAGGCTGAGGCAGGAGAATCACTGGAATCTGGGAGGTGGAGGTTGTAGTGAGCTGAGATCGCACTACTGTACTCCAGCCTGGGCGACAGAGTGAGACTGTCTAAAAAAAAAAATAAAAGGAGAATATCTGTTGATTAAGGGGCCTATCTAGAGGCTGAGGAAATGTTTGTCTCCCTAAGAAGTATTCACCTCCATGATTCTTTCAACAGTGAGTTTCAAGCCTGCCTGTGGGTGTGTATGGATTTCTACTCATCAGGCCGTGAAATCACATGTGTGTTATTTATTGAGTATACAAGCAGTAACTGAGCAGTGGCTGTTCCAGTCACAGTGGTAGACAAGGCCAGCGGGGCCTCTGTTCCCGTGGGATTCGGTTCTAGTGGCCGGAACTGAAGCCCACAGGTATAGAGGAAAGCCACGTGTGCTGCGGTTCCCTGGCTTGCAGAAGGAGGGCCTGAGGTGGACACATCGTTAAGAAGCCCTATGGGGATGAGGTTCTGTTGTCCCACCACGGGCATTTTGTCTGTTCTGAGTTCCATCTCTGTCACATGTGGGATCCCAGCCAAAGTGTGCCCCTATCATGGAGGAGGCACCTGAGCTGAGAGCAGCCTCACTTTAAAGGCCATATTTGGTTAGAATTCAGGCCAGAGAAACAGGTGCCTCATTGACATGTGACCCGGGTCTGTCGTGTGCGGGCCATCTGCCTGAGGGAGAGACAAACTTCAGCCAATGTTCTGGCAACTCTGGGTCCCCCTCCTCTCCTTTCTGGGAATCATCTTCATTTCTAGGGCGTCTTGGCCGTGGGAAGGGCCAAGCCTGTCATTTGACACCTGGCCTCTCCTGGAAGCACCTTCTCTGTAGGGGTCCTCTCTGGCCAGGCCATCGGTCCACACCACTATCTCTTGTCCTTATCAAAAGGCTTTTCCACATCTCTCTCTCTCACCTTCTTCCCACTGCAGCCTCTATTTGGGGTATTGAGGAAATGACCCACAGCTTCCCTCTCCACCTGGGTGTGCAGAATCTCCTGGGGACTGCGTCTGGATGGACCAGCCACCCATGTGGTGGCTTCTGTGCCAGGCAAGGCTTCCCCAGGGCCTTCCCTGGGATGGCAGCCTTGGTGTCTGTGCCCAGATTCCCACACCTGTCAGGGATCCCATCGTTTTCTCCTTGAGCTCCCAGGGGTGTGGAGTGGGGCCAAAGTCCTTCCTCAGGAGCCCACCGGCATCGAGTGTCCTTTGCCTCTTAGGATGCTCTTCCTCCACTTCCTTCCATCTAGGGAAACAGCTGGTCTGGAGGCCGGGGAACCGGCTTGCTCAGATAAAAACATCCTTTGAAATGCACTGTCTCTGCCTGCGCCTCAGCGTTTGGAACTCTGGGGCTGGGAATTTGAGCCATTGTGTCTCTCTGGGCTGTGGCCTGCATCATCCACTCCTGATGGGGTTGAGACAAAAACTCAGGGTTGCGGGGAAAGGTGGGGAAAAATTGCTAATGTATCAGGACATTCCTCAAAATGCATTTCAGACACGACGGTCCAAGTATAGGGCTTGGGAAAAATCATCAACTAAGTAAGGGGGGTCTTTCTATTTCCCTAACAGGGCAAGGCTCTGTGCTAGGCTTTGTGGCAACTGAAAGATGAATCAGAGGCATTTCCTGGTCTCCAGAGTGTGACCAAGTAGAGCTGGACATGTATGTGGAATCACACCCAGGGCACACGTGTAAGTGAGGTCGTGGGAATGCAACCACGCAGACAGGGCAGCCTCACCCTCGTGGCTTTGCCATGAAGAATTCGAGACATAGAAAAGATGAGTAATGCCTCTATGCCACAGCCAACAACTGAAGAAGGTGAGTGTCCGCCCTGGGTCGGGGCAGAGCCTCTCTGTGGGGATGGCCGGTCGGGGGTCACAAAGCCCACACTGGATGGAGACATGCTTTGGGATGAGGTCGAGAAAAGGTGGGATGCAGAGAAGCCCCAACATAGCAGCTGCCTGCAAGGGGTGTTATTGATCCTGGCGTCAACTTGGAGACAGCACCATCTAGATTCGCACCTATGCTGCCTCTGAGCTCTGTCTGCTCCTCTGCAGATAGAGTAGCTGAGGCACCTGCAGCCTTCACCAGCCGGAGCTTGCAGCAGCATCAGCAGAGGCCAGATGCCGGGAGCACAGGGGCAGAGGTCCTGTGGTAGACCCTGCGGACGACACAGCACTTACAGAATATTCTGAAAACAATCTGGTGATACCACATCAAGTTAGAGAAGAAAAATAGGGCACAATAGGATCCAGCATCTATTTGCAAAAAAAAAAAAAAGTCAGAAAACAATTCAGGGACAATATTCACAGCAACTTTTCTCTGGCTGATAAAACTCTTGAGTGCCGTTTCCTTCTCCGTTCAGTTCATATTCCCCCACTCCATTCCACAGACACAGCAGATTTATAACCAGGCGTGTTTTTGGTAACTGAGTTGAAAGACACAGCGCCTTTCCTGGAAGGCGCCTCCTGACGCCCTGCCCCTTGTGTCTTCACCTCCCTGAATAGTGGTTGCATTTCTGTACAGGTTGTGTGCATCGGCAGCTCTGTGACCAGTCTGGTGCTATCCTGTCACATGCTGGGGACACGATGTGTCACCTGTACGGTCGTGCTCATTTGGGTTCACATGGCTTGTCACACATGTACTTGGATCTGGTACAGAGGGCCCCAGGCCTCCTGGATTCAGTATAGAGTGGTCCAGACATCTTGGATTTCATATACAGGGTTTTGGGCCTCCTGGATTTAGTACAGAGAGTAGCACATTTCCTGGGTTTGGTATAGAGGACTCAGGCCTCCTGCGTTTGGTACAGAGGATTCAGGCTCCTGGTTTTGGTATAGAGGATTCAGGCTCCTCCGTTTGGTACAGAGGATTCAGGCTCCTGGTTTTGGTATAGAGGACTCAGGGCTCCTGGGTTTGGTATAGAGGATTCAGGGCTCCTGGGTTTGGTATAGAGGACTAAGGGCTCCTGGTTTTGGTATAGAGGACTAAGGGCTCCTGGTTTTGGTATAGAGGACTCAGGGCTCCTGGTTTTGGTATAGAGGACTCGGAGCTCCTGGGTTTGGTATAGAGGATTCAGGCTCCTGGGTTTGGTATAGAGGATTCAGGCTCCTGG